>JAAAKG020070339.1:0-17344 GCA_010014905.2 Druon quercuslanigerum
TAATTATTAAAAATTCAACTTTTTCTGAAAAATTTGTCTTTTTGGTTTACAAATTTATTTTCTTTAGTAGAAATTTATTCTTTTCTCAATAAAAAACCAACTATTTAATTGAAAAGTTCTCTTTTTGCTTGAATTCAACAGCTTTTGATTCCAAACGAAAATCTTTTTTCGTTCAAATATCTATCACTAAATTATTCAAATTTTATCTTTTGATGTTAAAAATGGAAATACTTGATTTAAAGTTCAACCAATTTATTAAACAGCCATTTTTTGTTGAAGATTTTTCATTTTAGTGGAAAATTGATCTGTGGTTGAAAATTCGTTTTAAAAAAAATAAAAATGATTTTTTTTCGTGTTCTAAATTAATTTTTTAAACTGATAATCTAAATATTCTGGTCAAAGATTCGTCATTTTAATTTTTAATTCATCTGTTTGCTTGAAAGTTTAAATTATTTTATTGAAAAGTTATTTTTTGTTTTGAAGATTTGTCACCAAGTCATTACGTTTTAAAGAAACTATTTCTTTGAAAATCTGAATATTTAATTGTTTTGTAGAAAAAAGTATTTTGGCTTGAAAGTTAAAAAATTTGGATAAACGTTTTTTGTACTGAAAATATAACTTTTCCATTTTTGTTTAAAATTTATCTTTTTGGTGCATTTTTGTATTCTCGGATGACAATTGAACTATTTTGTTACAAAATCAATTATTTTGTTAGAATTTTAGTTATTTTGTTAAACATTTAACCGTTTTATTGAAAATTCGTTTTTTTGTTGTTGAAATATGAACTATTACATTTTTCGTTGGAAATTCATCTTTTTATTGAAAATTCGACTATTTTGTTGAAAAATAATTTTTTCCAAATTCTATTATTTTATAAAAAAGCGATATTTTATTGTTGAAAATTCAATTTTTTTATTGAAGACTCATCAACTTCGACAGAAAATTCCTCCGACTCGAATGAAAATTAAAATTTTGTTGTTGAAAATAAAACTGTATTCTCAAAAATACAATTATTTTATTAAAAATGCGACTGTTTTTGGTTAAAGTTTAATCTTTTTTGTTTAAAAATTTTTGTTAAGAATTCATCTTTCTGATCGAAAATGAAAAATTGTTATTGCAAAAATGGAAAATCATTGTAACTTTGCAAAATTAATTAAAGAATATAGAGTAATATTACTTCCTGGGTACTTTTTTTAAGTAACAAGATCAGATCTAATCTTATAAAGCAATAAAAATGTACATAATTTTTCATTTAAGTCAAGTATCCATTTATATCCTTTACTTTTGAATGAAAAACCGGAAAAATTTCTCAGCATAAAGCATTCGTTCCAAGTAAACGGAAAAAGAAGGCGAAAGTCAATTATGTAGTAATTTTATAACGTAATTAGACACTTTCATTTTAACTATAAAAATAGAAGAATCGCTTCACTGCAGGTTTCGAACCAGTTCGATGATAACTGACTCGTAGTCAATGATTAGGTCATTTCGAATAATTATATACTGGATCATACTGCGTATTAAATTACTTTTTACGAGCTCCTTCCACTATATATTTTTTCCATTTTCCATTCAATATACCTCTTAGTCAGATCAGAAAAACCTCTAAACTCAAGGTTATATTTAAAAATTCCATCTTTTTCTACATGCCTATTTTTTTATCTGCAGATTTAAAATTCATTATTTTTTCAGGCTCGCAGAAAAACCAGGAAATGGCAGAGAATTAAAAAAATTTATTTCTGAAGAGTTGGCAGATTATAAAATTCTATTCAACTCGATAAACTGCAAACATAAGTTAATGATTAAAGATTGTTAAAATTATCAAATTGATTCGTTCAGCTTAAATCCCAGAAACATGGCATTCATATCATACAAAAGAAATTTTTTGTGTGCGTGCAATATTTGCAAATATTTAAAATAAGGACAAATTCAGAATTTTGTAACTCAAGACAATTCTTTTCTTTGATAGCTATACAATGGTGTGTTTGTGAAATAAAAGTGCAGTTAATACAATCAACAAAAAAATTTTTTTTTTACATTTTAAAAGTTCCAACTTGAACACAATTTTTTTTGTATTTTCTAAGTTCTTACTATTATTTACTACAAAAAACTGTACCTACAAAAACTTAACATAATTTTTTGGCCCTTTTGAAAAAAAAAATTCTAACATTTTTCTGGCCCGCTATACTACTCATGTTATACGTGATTGTGCAGCAGTAAGGCTCTTAATATAGGCTCTTCAAAAATAAAAAAGTATAAAAAATCATTAAGAATTAGAAATATTCATAAACAAATTTTTTCATTTTGAAAAGTAAGAACATTTTTTGAAATTTTTAGTATCTAATATAAACTCAACTGCAAATTAAAGCAGTCATAAAAGAAACTTCAGATATTACATCATCAGTAATTTTAATTTTAAATTGGAAACATTCTCATTAAAAATTTTTAAAAACTACATCTTTTAAATTCGAGCAAATTTTATCGGTAAAGAAATATCAGTAAAGAAATATAATTTTAATTTTAAAACAGGGAATTTTAATATAGAATTATAATTTTGACTTTGGGACAGGGGATTTATGTTAAGGAATATAATCCCTAAAAGAATGATAATTTTTGCTATGGAACAAGAAATTTCGTTCAGAATTATAACTTGTTTTTTGGAACATGTAATTTTTTGACGAATGAAAATTTTCCAGAATTTTAGACATCCCTTTTCCAAATTTTAGAACAAATTTGCTTATCTTAACGTATAATATTTTTTTCCAAAATTCCCTTTTCCAAATCCGAAATATTTTAAATAATTTTAAATGTTTATAAATCTCTTGGAATCTGTAAAAAACGTTTGAAATTTTTTTTTCAAAATTGTGAAAAGTGAACACTTTTTAATTGAAATATATAAAATTAAATAATTAAAAATTAGAATATTCCAGGTTAATCCAGCTGAAAAGTTAAGTTTTCTAAAATTGACGATTTAAAGACAAAGGTTACAAAATTGAGACACTTGGATTTTAAATTCGTATAGCAGTGTTGAGAAGTCTCAAATTTTATTTTTATATGCATATTACTAATTAAAATTTTTTTAAAGTTTTAATTTTTAAAGTCAAATTTTAAATAAATTATTTAGGATATAAATAAAAATGTAGGCCAAAATATTTGTTCGCTAAATCCATATAGAATAAATAGTTTCAGGTTGGCCGCAGGGCCGGGAATTAAAATAAAACAATTTTACAAATTTTTAGAAAAAAAATCTATCCAATCCCTTAAAATATCACAGGTTGTAATGCAATTTAAAATAATTTCGATTTCAAATTTTGTTTAAATTAAATTCTTAACTTTTCCAATTGTACATTTTAAATTTAATTAATTCTTAAATACAGTTAAAGACTGACACAATTAAAAATTAAAAGCGTTTTGAAATGGAAAAATTTGTCTTACAAAACGTTTTAATTTGATGAATTGTAAATAGAAATTGATTAATGACCTTTCAAATTGAACTGTAATTCGAGTATTCAAAATTAATGATTAATCAATTTCGCAAGAAGCTTCTATTAAATTGAAAATCGTATTTAGATATTTTTAAAATTTTTTTAAATTTTAGATTTAACTTCTAATTTAAAGTTACAAAAAAGTATCGTTTATTTTTAATTATTTAAAAACACCCTGATCAAAATAATGAAATTTCTAATTTAAAAAGTGCTCAGTTACAAAAAATTTATCGTTCATTTCTTAACTTTTCTAACTTAAAGTTGCTTAAAATTATATATTTTTGAACATTAAAAACATGTATTTATTTATTCTTTAATTTATGGCATTACAAATGATAGTCGGGTTTAGTATTTTTCAACCAGAAATTCATTTAACAAAAGTTTGAAAATTAAAATTTTGAGGTCTAACGAAATTCAATTAAAATAATTTCAAACGGAAAGTATTGAAAGTTTTTATTTTTAACGTGCTTAATTAAAAAAAATTTTTCTCTAATCGTTTAAAATTCAAGAGAGTTCCACTCGGTTCCTCTTTTTGGAATTTGAGTGCTTTAATTTTCAATTTAATTTTTATTACTTCAAATAAGAAAAATTTCGGCTTTAAGAGTTTCTTAGGATTTTTTTTCTCAAACTTGAACTATTTTCAATTTGAGTTTCGAAACATTTGACAAAAGTTTGAAAATTAAAATTTTGAGGTCTAACGAAATTCAATTAAAATAATTTCAAACGAAAAGTATTGAAAGTTTTTATTTTTAACTTACTTTAATTTTAAAAAAACTTTTCTTTATTTGTTTAAAATTCAAGAGAGTTCCACTTGGTGCCACTTTTTGGAATTTAAGTGCTTTAATTTTCAGTTTAATTTTTATTTCTTCAAATAAGAACAATTTCGGATTCAAGACTTTTAGGATTATTTTTCTCAAACTTGAACTATTTTTAATTTGAGTTCCGGAAGATTGATGTGTGTATTTTTAAATTTAAATAAAAATTATTAATTATAGTAAGAGCGAAATAATAAATTTTGAAAATAAATATTTAATTATTCTTATAAGTGCAGAGAAAAACTATATATATTACGATTTAATTAATAATTATCGGAATTTTTAAAAGAGAAAATATTCTTGATTATGAGATCTATTTTAAACATATATAAAAATTGTTTATTTAATTCATTTTTTGTTGGACATTTCATATCACTATGAATGTATTTACAACGATCTAAATATTATAAATATATTCTATTTAAAAAAAGAATTTTTTTAATGGTATAAATCATTAAAAAATCAATTAACATTACTCAGAAAGTATACTATTTCTTATACAATGATTGTTTCCTCTTTTCTACATGTAAAAAAATGTTCAATCAATGCTCTCTTTTTTGTGAAAAATTACTATATTTTCACTTTTTTGAGATATTATTATGCATAGATTCTATCTGATGATTAGTCATTGATTTTCAATGTTGCGGAAAATTTTGATATACTACAATCAGTTGATTAGATTAGCTTATGAGCACTTTGTTCACTCCCTTCCCGAACTGACTGTCGACCTAGAAAGAACTCTTTCGGCTTCATGTTAAGTATTTTATTATATATTATTAAATTCCAAATCACCCGAATGAGGGAACATTTTTTTAAATAAATTTATTTTTCAATTTTTTAATAATTGCGATATCTAAATCTAGCACAGAAACTACAATTTTCTTTTAATTAAAATCTTTTATGCCGCTATTTCTTTACTTTTCCTTAAAAATATTTTTGAACTTTTTCTCTAATTGGCTAAAAATGATTTCAAAATGGATTATTGGGGGCTGTTCAAAATATTAAGTTTTCAACTAAATAATTGGATTTTTAAACTAGCCGAATTGTCTACGAAACAGTTGAGATTTATACTTGAAAATACTCATTTTCACCAAAAAATTTAATATTTGACATTTAAACAAAAAAGATTTTAATTCTAAGTGAAGTACAGTTAAATATAACTAAAAAGAGGAATTAAAAAAAAACTTGAATCATCTAAAGAAATTGATTAATTTTCAAACGTAAATGTTACATTTTAAACAAAAAAATTGATTTTCTACCAAAAAAGACGAATTTATAATAAAATACATATATTTCCTAACAAGTTCTTAATTTTTAAACGAAAAGGGTTAATTTTTTGTCAAAAAGGAATTTTTTTTAAGAAACCACATGAATTTTCATCAAAAAATTGAATAGTTAAATTTTCAGTAAAAAAATTAAATTTTAATAAAAATAAAAACGAATGTTCTACAAAATTGTTGAATTTTCAGGCCAGAGGCGAATCTCTACAAAATATTTGCATTTGCAATCTGGAAATGTTAATTTTTTACACAAAAATTTAATAGTTGATATTTGAAAAAAAAGCTTTTAATTTTAAATAAACACAATTAAATATAACCAAAAGAGACGAATTTCTAATCAAATACATATATTTTCTACCAAATATTTAAATTTTCTATAAAAAAATGAAGTTTCGATCAATTATATATTTATTTTCTACTAAATATTTTAAACAATGGCTAAGATGTTAGTCCGAATTTTATTAGATTCGTTTTTAGCTTATATATTTTTCTTTTCTAAATTTTGTTAAATAAATAGTTAAATTAAAAAAAAGTTCCATTCTTAATCAAAAATCGTTTGAAACGAGATAATTTTCAATTTAAAAAAATAATTTTTTACAAAACAGATTAACTTTGTATCAAATAGTTGAGTTTTATACAAAATTGTGGATATTTAAGCGAAAAAGACGAATTTTCTACAAAACAGTTGCATTTTGTATCCAAGAATATGAACTTTCAATAAAATAGTTAAGTTTTTAGTTTAAAAAAAAAATTAATTGAAAGCAAAATAAACGAATTTTCAACTGTTGATATTTTAACAAAAAGTATACGAATTTAAAATTTAAAAAATTGGATTTAACCAACAAAGACAAATTTTTAACCAAACAGTAGCAATTTTAACAACAATTGATTTTTTACCAAAAAATACGAATTCCTAATAAAATACATATTTCCTAACAAATACTTAATTTTTAAACGAAGAGGATTAATTTTCTGCCAAAAAGAATTTTTTTAAGAAACTACATGAATTTTCATCAAAATTGGAATAGGTAAATTTTCAATAAAAATATCATGTTTCGACCAATTGTATATAAATTTTCAATTAAATATTTTGCACAATGGATGAGGTCTTTGTCGGAATTTTATTAGATTCATTTTTAGCTTATATATTTATTGTTTCTAAATTTTGTTAAATAAATAATTGAATTTAAAAAAAAAATGTGCCATTCTTAGTCAAAAATTGGAAAGAAATAATTTCCAATAAAAAAGTATGAATTTTTAATAAAATAGTTAAGTTTTCAGTTAAAAAAAAATCATTTTTAAGCAAAATAAACTAATTTTCACTTAAAAAAATGAACTTTTTCAATTCCAGTCTTAAAAGATAAATTTTCAACGGAAAAATTAAATTGTTGATATTTTAACAAAAAGTGTTTGAATTTAAAATAAAAAACAATTGGATCTAACCAACGAAGACAAATTTTCAACCAAAAAGTAGCATTTTTAACCACAACAATTGATTTTTTACCCAAAAATACGAATTCCTAATTAAATACATATTTCTTAGCAAATACCAAATTTTTAAACGAAGAGGATTAATTTTCTGTCAAAAAGGAAATTTGTTTAAGAAACTACATTAATTTTCATCAAAAAATCGAAGTTAAATTTTCAGTAAAAACTCCAAGTTTCGACCAATTATATATAAATTTTCAACTAAATATTTTGAACAATTAATAATATGTTTGTCCGAATCTTATTAGATTTATTTTCAGCTTATATATTTTTTGTTTCAAAATTTGGTTAAATAAATAGTTGAATTAAAAAAAAATTTCCATTCCTAATCAAAAATTGTTTGAAAAGAGACCATTTTTAATTTAAAAACATGAATTTTCTACAAAACAGTTGAATTTTCTATTCAAGAATATGAATGTTCAATAAAGTAGTTAAATTTCCAGTTAAAAAAATCATTTTTAAGCAAAAGAAACGAATTTTCACTTTAAAAAATGAACTTTTTCTAAAGTAGTTCCACTTTCAATTGAAGAAGAATCAATTTCACTCTCAAAAGATTAATTTTTCTACGAAAAATGTAATTGTTGATATTTTAACAAAAATCAAACCAACAAAGACAAATTTTCAACAAAACAGTAGCATTTTGAACCACAACAATTGATTTTCTACGAAAAAAGACAAATTTTCAACAAAATACATACAACTTTCAATCAAATAAATAAATTTTTCTAGCAAATTCTTTAACTTTTAAACCAAAAACACGAATTTTTTACAAATCCAAAAAGGTGAATATACAACAAAATAATTAAATTATCAATCAACAAAAAATTTCTTAGCTAAGAAAAAAACAAAATTTCAATCAAATTATTGAATTGTCAAGCCAGAAGACGGGTTATCATTAAAATAGTAGAATTTTAAAAGAAGAAGTATGACTTAATAATGAATTTTTACTCCAAGAGGATACATTTTCTATAATAAAGACGCATTTTCAACTGAACCGTTATATTTTCGACTAAAAAATAATGAGTTTTTAGCAAAGCAGTCGAACCTTTAAACAAAAAAATTAAATTTTCAACCAAAATTGATGACTTTTCTACCAAAATATACAAAACAAACATACAAACAATAGACAAATAAAACCGTTATATTTTCGATCAGAAAATATGACTTAAAAAAAATTGTTGAATTTTCATCAAAATAATTAAATTAAATTAAATCGAAAAGACTGAATTTTCAAAAAAAAATATTTGTATTTTTTTATTGCGTTTCATTAATTGGGTTCGTATTCAAGTAAAAAAATTATTTTTTAAATAAAAAGGACTTTTGCGAATTTATAGACTAATAAATAAAATTATAAATAATCATTGAACTTCATTTTTAATACTCTAAACATTTTTTGACACTTTTTTCTGGAAAAATTATTTGTTAAAAAAAGGAAATAGGTAAAAACAAGACTTTGAAGCCGGCGATAAATAAATAGGAATTTTTAGAATTTATAGACCAAAAAATATAATTTTATAAATAAATATTGAAGTTCATTCTTGATACTTTAAATATTTTATGGCACTATTTTTTTACTTTTAGAAACTATTTACACTATTTTTTATCTCTATAAAATGAGTTCGAGGCCCGTAATTAAAAATTACGAAATGCTCGGTAAATTGATCTTCACAAAACCGTGAAATTTAACCACCACTTCTGTAGATCCGATTTCTAATAATAAGAGTTGCACAAGACGTAATGAAAAAAAAATCAAGGGAAGTGGAACTCGATGAAGTCGTGCATACAGGGTGGTCGAAAATATAGATTATATAGAGTAAGACGAAGCGGATTCGTTTTTTTTACAATTTTAAGTACATAGTAACTTTAAAAAAAATTAGCGTGACGGGCAGCTTTAATTGTATAGAATATTATTATTATTATATTGTAGCATTCTAGGTCTAGTTTTACAGACAATGATCCTCTGCTTGAGCACCGACATGAGTGAAACTGTTATTTTTATCTCAATTGTTCTTCTCCACTTTCCCGTTTTTGTCTTCTCTCATCTTTAGGTTTTTAGACCAGGAAAACTATGTAGAAACTAGAATCCAAGAGATAAATTTAGCTGTGAAAGTTTCATTTATTATTCACAATCGTCTGTCTTTAATTAAGACTTGAAATCTAGATAAAAAATTTGAAGCATTTTAATTGAAAAGAATATTGAAAAAAGATTTTTTTTTCTTTTGAGTGTAAAAGTAATTTTGGATACAAAATGAGAATTAAAAGAATTTTAAAGATTTTTAATACGTTGAATTGAAATTTCAAAAAGAAAGTTAATTTTCAACCGATTAATTAAATTTTTAATTTAAAAGAGAGGAATTCTTATGAAAAATGTAATTCTTAATTGATATTTCAAACAAAAAAAATTATTTTCTAACAGTTTTTTTTAACCAAAAGAGGTGAAACTTTTCTTTAAAAAAAACTCCTTTTTTCAAAAGCGTTTCATTTTTCAACCCGGTTATATGAACTTTAAACAAAAAAGTTAATTTTCAAAAAAAAGATTAATTATTATTTTTAACCAAGAAGAGTAATCTTCTGCCAAAAAACACGAATTTTTAAAAAGACAGTGACATTATCAACCAATGAGATGAATTTTTGAATAAAATAATGAACCTTAAAAAAATTGATTAAATAATTTTAAACAAAGAGAATTAATTTTCTTCCAAAAAAGACTAATTAAAAAAAATTGTTACACTTTTAACCAAAGAGATGAGTTTTGCGATAAAATTATTAATTATTTAATTTAATTAATAATTAATTATTATTCTTTTACCAAAAAATTAATATTTAATAAGGTAATTCAACTGTTAACTAAGTATAGTTGAATTTAAAAAAAAAGGATGAAGAATTTTCAACAAAAAATCTAATAGATGATATTTGAACTAATGACGATTTTTATTTTAAATAAAAAAGATTTGAATACGTTAAAAAAAAGACTTTTCTTCAAAAAACAAACTACTTTTTTAAAAAGAGTTTCATTTTTTAACCCGGTTATATGAATTTTTAATAAAAAAGTTACTTTTCAACAGAAAAGATTAATTATTATTGTTAACCAAGAAGAGTAATTTACTGCTAAAAAACACGAATTTTCAAAAAGACAGTTACAATATCTACCAATTTGATGAATTTTTAAATAAAATAATGAACATTCAACAAAGAAATTCATTTTCATCGAAAATAATTAAGTTTCTGTTAAAAAAGACTATATAAAAAAAATGTTAAACTTTTAACCAAAGAGATGAGTTTTGAAATAAAATTATTAATTATATAATTTAATTATTAATTATTTATTATTCTTTTACCAAAAAATTAATATTTAATAAGGTAATTCAACTGTTAACTAAGTATAGTTGAATTAAAAAAAAAATGATGAAGAATTTTCAACAAAAAATGTAATAGATGATATTTGAACTAATGACGATTTTTATTTTAAATAAAAAAGATTTAAATACATAAAAAAGAAGACTGTTCTTTAAAAAAAAAACTACTTTTTTCAAAAGCGAAAAGCGTTTCATTTTTCAACCCGGTTATATGAATTTTTAACAAAAAAGTTCATTTTCAAAAAAAAAGATTAATTATTATTTTTAACTAAGAAGAGTAATTTTCTGCCAAAAAACACGAATTTTCAAAAAATACAGTTATATTGTCAAACAATGAGATGAATTTCTAAATAAAATAATGAACCTTCAAAAAGTAAATTAATTTTCAACGAAGAGAATTAATTTTCTGTTAAAAAAGACTATTTAAAAAAAGTTAAACTTTTAACAAAAGAGATGAGTTTTGAAATAAAATGATTAATTATTTAATTATTAATTAATTATTATTCTTTTACCAAAAAATTAATATTTAATAAGGTAATTCAACTGTTAACTAAGTATAATTGAATTAAAAAAAAAGGATGAAGAATTTTCAACAAAAAATGTAATAGATGATATTTGAACTAATAAAGATTTTTATATTAAATCAAAAAGATTTGATTACGTCTAAAAAATGACGAATTATCAAAAAAATAGTTGAAAACTGAACTAAAAAAGCCTAATTTGCGACTAAAGAGTTGCATTTTTAAATAAAAAAGATAACATTTCCACTGAAAGTGATGAATTTTCTACCAAACAAGAATTTTTAAAAAATTAATTACACCGACCAAAAAATTTCGCCAAAAAAATGCATTAAAAAAAACTAATTAAATCCTCAACCAACACAGAAGAAAATTTTTCTGTTACAAATACGATTTTTCCAAAAAATAGTTAAATTTTCAACCAAAGAAAGAACTAAAAAAAGATTTTAATTTTATAAATCCAAATAGTCGAATTTGTCCAAAAAATATAAACTTTGAACATAATAGTTAAAAATTCAACAAAAAATTATTAATTTTAAATTAAAAAGTTATATTTTCAACTAAAAAAAAGATTTTAATGTTATAAATCCAAATAATCAAATTTGTCCAAAAAATATAAAATTTGAACAAAATAGTTAAAAATTCAACAAAAAATTATTAATTTTAAATTAACAAGTTATATTTTCAACCAAAAATGATAAAATTTCTACCGAAAGTGATGAACTTTTATTTATTTTAGATATGTCGAAAGAGTATTTAGAATTTTTTTTATTTTATAGGATTTTAACAAATTTGAAGAACAGTTCGAGACAGTTCAAAATATATTAGCACCTGTAGAAGTTTGGTTGAAATTTAAAAATAGCGGATAAATTCTCCGAAATCTTTGAAAGTTTAAACATAATATTAATTTTTTTATTATTATCTTGAAACCTTTCAAAATTCTTAAAATGCTTTTCCAATTTTTGTTCAAAATCTTCAAAAATGTAAATTTTGTTTAAAATTAGTTAAAAGTAATAATTTAATAAATTTTTTTTTAAATTTTTTAATCTTTTTTAATGCTCTTTTAACATTCATTTTTAGACCTCATTTTTATAATCGAAGAGTTATGAATAGAATCCTTTTTTCAGTAAAAAAAGTGTCAAGTTAGGAACACAATTGATGCCTTTATTATTAAAGAATCGTTTACAATTTAAATTTTCTCTTTTGAAGTCAAGTTTTTAGAATTAAAACTCCTCGTTTGGAAATTTTGATTGACAAAAGTTTTGAAAAGAATAAAAAATCACACTGAAAACAGCCACTAAAAGTCATATTCACAACAACTTTTTAAAGAAAAGGATAATAAAAAAAGGTGTCCAGAAGTTAGGAACAGAATTGTTGCCTCTATTACAAAAGAATTATTTGCAATTTAAATTTTCTCTTTTAGAAATAAATTTTCAGCAAAATCAGTTAATCCTCAACTGAAAGACATTAATTTATACCTGGACAATTGCATTTTAACCATAAAAATAATAAATTTCTACAGAAAGAGATAAATTTTCAAACCAAACGGTTAAGTCTTCCATAAAACATTTACATTTTAAAATTTAAAAATTGTATAATTTTCAAGCTAAAATACGAATTTTTAATAAAATAATTATATGTAAAAACAAATAATACACTTTAATTGTCCCGGAAAAACCTGGAAATTTCGGAGATTTTTGTTTGAAAATTCATCACTTTGGATAAAAATTAAACTGTTTTAATAAAAAGTCTTTTTTTTTTCTTTTTTGATGATTAATTTTTTTACTGAAAATTTAGCTATTCCACTTTTGTTAATATTCTATCTTTTTAAGTTCAAAATTCGACTATTTGGATGAAAATTCATGTAAATTTTAGACAAATCGTCTTTTTTGGTATAAATTTAATCTTTTTGTCAAAATTCACCGTTGCTTGTAAAAATTAAATTATTCTAGTTAAAGATTAATAATTTTAGATAAAGTTCATGATTTTGATTAGAAATTTAACTATTTTGTGGACAATTTTTTTTTAATTATAGATTTATTTTTTTATAGAAAAGGGATTTTATTCAAAGCTCTTTGATGATAAAAAATGAGGTCTTAAAAATGAATTTTAAAAGAGCATTAAAAAAGAAAAATTTTTCAATTTTGTAAGATTAGAAAATTAAAAAAAAATTTAAACAACTTTAAAAGATATATAAAAGTTTTTAAAAACTTCAAAAAGAATTTAATATTTAAAAAGACTTTTAAGTCATTTTAAACAAAATGTAGATTTTTGAAGGTTTTGAACAACAAGTGTAAAAGCATTTTAAAATTTTTGAAAGGTTTCAAGACAATCATAAAAAAATGAATATTATTTTTAAACATTCAAAGATTTAGGAGAACTTATCCGCTATTTTTAAATTTCAACCAAACTTCTGCAGGTCCTAATATATTTTGAACTGTCTCGAACTGTTCTTAAAATTTGTTATAAAATCCTACAAAATAAAAAAATTCTAAATACTCTTTCGACATACCTGAAATAAATACAAATTCCTTACTTTTGGTAGAAATTTCATCTTTTTTGGTTGAAAATGTAACTTTTTAGTTTAAAATTAATAATTTTCTGTTAAGTTTCGAACTATTTTGTTCAAAGTTTATATTTTTTGGACAAATTCGACTATTAGGATTTATAAAATTAAAATCGTTTTTTAGTTCTTTCTTTGGATGAAAGTTTAACTATTTTTGGGAAAAATCGTATTTTGAACAGAAAAATTTTCTTCTGTATTGGTTGAGGATTTAATTAGTTTTTTTTAATTCATTTTTTTGGCGAAATTTTTTGGTCAGTGTGATTAATTTTTTTTAAATTGTTCCTTTTTGGTAGAAAATTCATCACTTTCAGTGGAAATGTTTTCTTTTTTATTTAAAAATACAACTCTTTAGTCGCAAAGTAAGCTTTTTTAGTTCAGTGTTCAACTAGTCTGTTGATAATTTTTTTTCCTTGGTTGATAAATAATTTTTCTTAACTGTTGAAAACTGATCTTTTTTATTCCCAAATTCAACTATGTAGTGAAAAATTCTTGTAATTTTTTGAAAAATTGTCTTTTTTCGTAGAAAATTAATCTTTTTGTTTGAAAAATCACCTTTTTGGCTCAAAATTTAACTATTTCAATTAAAGAGTGATCTTTTTGGTTGAAAATTCAGCTATTCCAGTTGAAGATTCATAATTTATTATTTGACAATTCTTGACTTTGGTTAAAAATTAAACTTATTAGTTTAAAATTTTGGCTGAAAAATTAATTGTGTTAACTAGAAATTTAACTATTCCGTTTTTTGGTGAAAATTGATCCTTTTAAGTTCAAAATTCAACTATTTGGTTGCAAATTCAACTATTTGGTTGCAAATTCAACTATTTGGTTGCAAATTCAACTATTTGTAAGAAGCTTGAAGTTTTTTAAATTGAATTTATTATATTACCCACATTAATTTGACGTAAATATAATTAATTTTATTAGCTGGAAATTTAACTATTCCGTTTTTGGGTGAAAATTGAACTTTTTTATTTCAAAATTTGACTATTTGGATGAAAATTCATGTAAATTTTAAAGAAATCGTCTTTTTGGGTAGAAAGTTAATCTTTTTTGTCAAAATTTACCTTTTTTTTTGAAAATTCAATTATTCTAGTTAAAGATTAATAATTTTAGATAAAAACTCATGATTTTGTTTAGAGATTTGACTATTTTGTGGATAATTCTTTTTTCCTTGGTTGATAAATAATTTTTCTTAACTGTTGAAAACTGATCTTTTTTAGTCCCAAATTCAACTATTTAGTATAAAATTCATGAAATTTTTTAAAAAATTGTCTTTTTTCGTAGAAACTTAATCTTTTTGTTTGAAAAATCACCTTTTTGGCTAAAAATTTAACTATTTCAATTAAAGAATGATCTTTTTGGTTGAAAATTTATTATGTTAGTTGGAAATTAAAATCCCTCGTTAAAAATTCATCTTTTGGTTAAAAATTCAACTATGCCAGTTGCAGATTCATCATTTTTTAGTTGAAAATTCTTGACTATGTATAAAAATTAAACTTTTTTAATAAAAAGTCTTTTATTTTCTTTTTTGATGAATAATTTTTTTACTGAAGATTTAGCTATTCCACTTTTATTAAAAATATATCTTTTTAAGTTCAAAATTCGACTATTTGGATGAAAATTTATGTAAATTTTAAAGAAATCGTCTTTTTTGGTAGCAAGTTAATCTTTTTGTCCAAATTCACCTTTGTTTGTTAAAAATTCAGTTATTCCAGTTAAAATTTAATAATTTTAGATAAAAGTTCATGATTTTGGTTAGAGATTTAACTATTTTGTGGATAATTCTTTTTTTTCTTGGTTGATAAAAAATTTTTCTGAATTGTTGAAAAATGATCTATTTTAGTCCCAAACTCAAGTATTTGATTGAAAATTCATGTTATTTTTTAAAAAATTTTCTTTTTTTTTAGAAAATTAATCTTTTTGTTTGAAAAGTCACCTTTTTGGTTACAAATGTAACTATTTTAGTTAAGAATTATCATTTACGTTGTAAATTCACTATGTTAGTTGAAAATAAAAATCTCGTGTTAAAAATTAATCTTTTTGGTTGAAAATTCAGCTATTCCAGTTGAAGATTTATAATTTTTTAATTGAAAATTCTTGACTTCGGTTAAAAATTAAACTTATTTGTTTAAAATTTTTGCTGAAAAATTAATTTTGTTGACTGTAAATTTAACTATTCCGTTTTTGGGTGGAAATTGAACTTTTTAAGTTCAAAATTCAACTATTTGGTTGAAAATTCAACTATTTGTAAGAAGCTTGAAGTTTTTTAAATCGAATTTAATATATTACATACATTAATTAAAAATATATATGGAGTGAATTTGAAGTATAGAAAGATAAAATAAAAATTTGTTTTCATTATTATTCAAATTCAGGGACCTTAGGGAAAAAATACAAAAATTATTAATTATTCTTTAGTATTACCTATTTGAAATCCTTCTGCATTAAACGCATTGGTTACTTTCTCGAATGAAAAACTGTTATCTTATTTTAAGTATTAGTAGTACTATTTTTACACTTTTAGGTATTTTCAAAGACTGAAAAAAACATTATTTATATTAAACTTGCGATATTGTATACATATTATGAGTCGATTGTTTAAAAAAAGTATACCTGGAAAGATTTATTGAGATATTTATAAATTTTCGAAAATAAATTTTTCTGAAAAAAGATCTTCTCAAGTCGCTCTACTGGGAGATTCCTTTAAATTACTCGTATCATAAATGTAACACCTGGTTTAAGATAGCGAATATTTCTGGAAACAGATTTTTCTCTCGACCTCTCGAATAGCTTAAGTGGAAAAGCCGCTGACCGGCAAATTAGTTTTAAAATTCATGTAATTTGTTAAAAACTCATATTTGTTTGGTAGAAAACTAATCTTTTTTGCTTAAATGTCGAACTATTTTTTTTAAATTAATTTTTTTGAATGAAAAATAAACTTTTACATTTTTGGATGAAAATTCATATATTTTTTAGCTTAACATTGAAATATTTGTTTTAAAATTCATGTATCTTGTTGAAAATTTATTTTTTGTAGAAAATTAGTTTTTTTGTAGAAAATTAGTTTTTTTCTGTGGTGGGAAAATTCATCATATTTGCATTTTAAAGGGATCAGTATTGTCATCAGAATTAGTTACTATTGATAGTTACTATTTTTATTGAGATATTTATAAATTCTTGAAAATAAATTTTTCGGAAAAAAGATCTACTCAAGTTGCTCTATTGAAAGCTATTCCTTTAAATTACTCGTATCATAAATGTTTGAAAATTCATGTAATTTGTTGAAAACTCATATTTTTTGGTAGAAAATTAATCTTTTCTATTTAAAAGTCGAACTATTTAGCTTAAAATTAATTTTTTTGAATGAAAATTAAACTTTTACAGTTTTCAATGAAAATTCATTTTTTAGTAGAAAACTAATGTTTTTTTGTGGGTCAAATATTTGTTTAAAAATTTATGTATTTTGTTGAAAATTCATTTTTTTTTGTAAAAAATTAGTTTTTTTGTGATAGGAAAATTCACTATATTTGCAATTGAAAGGAATCAGTATTGTCATCAAAATTAGTTATTATTTTTATTGAGATATTTATGAATTCTTGAAAATAAATTTGTCTGAAAAAAGATCTTCTCAAGTCGCTCTTCTGGGAGATATTTTCTTTAAATCACTCGTATCATAAATGTTTGAAAATTCATGTAATTTTTTAAAAATTCATATTTTTTTGCTAGAAAATTAATCTTTTCTGTTTAAAAGTCGAACTATTTAGCTTAAAATTAATTTTTTTGAATCAAAATTAAACTTTTACATTTTTGGATGAAAATTTATATTTTTTAGCTTAAAA
>JAAAKG020070361.1:0-17341 GCA_010014905.2 Druon quercuslanigerum
TAGAAAAAAAGAAAAAAGAAAAATATTAATTTGAGAAATTTAATTGGGGGCGTTCTAAGAGTTAGGCGGGGGGGGGGGGGCCGGGGGGTGGTGGGGGGGGAGGGGGGGGGGGGGTCATCCGAGTCTAGTAAAACTTAAAAAAACAAGAGCGGACCGAGAAAGCGCTCTACCTTGACGGCCTAAGTCGATAGCTGCTCCACGTTGCTTCATGTGGCGCCAAAGCACCCTCAAGCGGAGAGCATACACTTTTGCATAGCGGATAAGCACGATAGCGAGCTCGCGCCGTCAAGCAGTGGGCCTCTGAAGACTGAAAGCTATAGGACTGATCGATTTATTTCGGGCAATCGAATTCGATACGACGGCTTTAAACCCTCTTTTTCTATTGTTTTTTTGTTAAAAAAAGAGAGTATGATCGTTTTGAAACAAAAAGTATGATTAGTGATTAGAAAACAATCGTATCCTCTCTGTCTACCTTTAGACGATAGAGAGAGGGGGGGAGAGATTTCGAAACAATTGTTTCGAATTCTATCGCCCCTCGTTGTCTATCTCACCTGCTAGAAAGAGAGATACAATTGTTTGCGGGCATCCGACTTTCACTTAAGCTTTTCGTAAGATTAAACTGGCAAGTGCTGATGTGAGAATGGTAAAACCTGTGTTTTTCGTTATAGTCTAACATTTATCAAAGTAAGTGAATTTTGTGTTTAATAGCTTAGAAAGAACGCAGAAAATGTAAAAAATATTTTTTACTGCACAGAAAAATCCAACAGAAATGGTTTCACCATGGCCCTGTCTGTTTACGTTCGCAGAAGTTTAATTAAAGTCAAAGGCCAGAAAAAAAAACCGTGCTTAAATTGAAATTCACCTGTTTTTTTTTTAAATTTTTCTCTGAAGAATTTAACTTTTAGTGAGAGTGCAGTTCTTTCACATGATCCCCTAGTGGCTTTATAATTCTTTTCATGCCAGTAAAGCCTGGAATATTTAAGATTAAAGTTAAAAATTGTGATTCGATATTGGCAAAGACTTTAATTCTCAAGCTTGGTCTGCTATTGACATTTTTGGACGACGTGTTAAACTCGATAAAAGAGTTTAAATTTTTTCTTTTCAAGATTTTTATATTCCTTTTTTTTGTATTAAAATCGATAGCTGATAATAGTAAATTTGAACTCTGTTCGTATCGCCTACCGTGAGATGAAAAGCTCTAAATTTTTCGCATTAAATGGAAGCGCTCTGTATTCCTTTAATTGTTTAGTAGATTGCCTCATAGAATGTCTTTTGTTTCTAGATTTTCTAAAATTTTTAACTTGGAACTTTCTCTATTTTGGTGAGAAAATAATGCTTTTTTTCGAAATTAAAAAATATATGTTATGAACAACATTTTTTAATGTATTAACACCCTTGATGTTGCGATTTTACGATAAAGTTAAGATCAAGAAGTCCAAGAAGTTCCTGAATTCTTTTTTAATTATAAAAATTTTGGAATTTGCTGAAAACAATTTATACTATTCAAAAATATTGCAGAAATACTTGTTTTAGAGTTCGAGCAGAATTAAACAAATTTCTTTAGATTCTTGAGAAAATTTAAAATGATCCTTTTACTACAAGATGAAGTTTAAGAGAAAATTTAAAAATATTTCAAATATTTTAAATGATTCTCTAAAATTTCTAAAAAAAATAATGTAGAAGATCGTAAAGAAAAATATTTAAATTCTGCAAGAATAAAAAATTAATGCATAAATTGAAATAAGCTAGAATAATTTCTTCTAAATTCTCAAATATGAATCTGAAAGCTTCAAGGAAATTTTTTTGCTTTCAAAATATTATTTTTTTACATTTTTGGCAAAATTTATAAGTATTCTTTATTTATTTGTAATATAAGGTTTTTAAAAGGTTTTAAATAAATTACACATGTACAATCATGGGAAAATTTAAAATATAAGATTTTTTAAAGATTTTAATTTAAAAAGATTTTAAAAGATTCCCAAAATTGTCCAAAAAGAATATAAAAGGTTTCAGGTCAATTTTGTTATTTAAAAGTTTTGTAAACAACTAAAAAAATTTTTAAATGATTAAAAATTCGGAAAGATTTTGAAAATATGAAGATATATTCTTTGGATAATAAAAAATAAGATGTTAAAGCTCTGAAATGGACTAATGCCTAAAGTTTTGAGATGTATGCTCTAAAAGCATGAGTTTCGAGATCTTAGTTCTTGCGCTAAAGTGTAATAAAAAAATTTGAGGAATAATTCAATTTAATTTAAAATATATTAAGGGTTTTCAGAAATTTTAAATACATTAAATATATTTTAAAATTTAAAGATTTTCGAAAATATATTATATATTTTCCAATTTCTCTTAAACATTTTCAAGTTTTAGAAACCTTTGTACATATTATGTATTTAATATTACTTTTATCAATATTTTTTTTTAATCTGAAAAATTAGGGGATCCTTATTCCACTGAAAGAGAGGCTCCTAATTCAAGGTTTAAGAAGATAAGGAATTTTCATCCTAAACATATTTTTTTAAACACAAAATTGAAATTGTAAAAAAAAATTGTGAACAAAATAAACGTTTTATTTCAAAATTTTTAAGATTTTAAGGATTTTGAACGATTTCAAGAAAAAGGATAATTTTGCGGTTTCCAGAAAAAATGTTAATTAGTTTTTTCATTTAGAAAGTTAGTTACTAGAAGACTTTAAAGATCAATTTTTTAAATTTGCAAGATGACAAAATTTTAGACAAAAAATCGAATAAATTTAAAAGATATTTTGAAATTTTGAAAAGATACAAAAATAATTTGAAAAATACGAAATGATTGTGAAATTAACTAAACTTTACACTTGTAGAGAAAAATGCATCAAAAATATAATCAATATACATATATGTCTCTTGCCAATTAAAAGAAAATGTATATTAAACGATCTTTAATTTAAAACACTTTAAATCAATCAAGTTTAGATTAGATAAAATTTGGAAAAAGAAAAATATTTCGGATGGAATGAAAAGGCATCGTACTTTTCTTATTTCTAAATAAAATCGTTCACAACTAAATAATTTTAAATTAAAAATGCTTAAAATTCAAAAATTTTAAATCATAAGATCTCAAAATTGAACATTTTCAGACTAAAATTCTGAAAATTGGACTATTTTAAAAAGTAAAAAATTAAATATTTTCATGTTCGAATTTTGAAAATTAGATGATTTTAAATTCAAGTGAATTTAAATTGTATTATATTCAATTAAAAGCATTTAAAATCGTAAATTTTTTAATTGAAATAATTTTCAATGTTTGAAAACTAAAGCTGCTAATATTCAAGAATTTTTAATTTTCAAAACATACAAAAAGTAAAATTTAACATTAAAATTGTTTAGGAAAATTTTTCAGAGCTCAAATTACAAATTGAACGTAATTTTCACCTTGGATATTAAACGATTCTCTATTTAATTTAAGAACCTAAAAGTAAAACAAAAATAGTCTAAAATAAATCACAAAACCAATCAATTATTACCCAAAAATAAAATCAGATTATTTCGGGCTCCAAAAATTAATTTTAAAACAATAAAAAGATAATTTTTTACAAAAAAGACGAATTCACAAAAATATAGTTTAAATTATAGTTCCATTTTAGATAAAAACGAATAATTCTCCACGAAAAATATAATGGTTAATATTTCAAAAACAACAAATATAATTTTTATTAGGAATTATTAAATTTAAAAAAGGATGCATTTTCAACGAAAAATGTGATACTTGATATTTAAACAACAAATATTTTTAACATTTAAAAAAGTTTATGAAAAAAGAACCAGGATTATTAATTTCAAATATCTTCTAAGTTTTTAAATATTTTTAATGAAAAGTAAGTAGAAAAATGCAAAAAAAATATCAAATTCAACAAATAATTTCTTATTCGTATATTATCGCTTATTTTGATGAAAAATGTGAAGGATGAACACGATAGACCAAATATTGACAATTCTAAATAAAATTTTATGCTTCATGGGGGTTTCGGAACCTCGAAATTCCAAAAAGATGACTTTTTCTTATTTTTAATACTGATTTAATTTAACTTCTAGTACTGATGAAGAATTTTGAGCTTTTTTGGGTGAGAAACTTTCGGCTATTCTTTTCTTGATAGTTTGTGTCCTTTGTCCAAAAATTAACATTTTATTTTTTACTATTAAAGCAATAACTACACTTTCTATGAAAAATGATTAGTAACAAATTGTTCGTTCCTTTTTGGGTTTATAACTAATGTTAACTTATTTATTGCGTACCTTGGGCTTTTAAAGAAATTTAATTTTTTATTTTTTATTTTGTTTTTTAAGAAGAAAGAAAAAGTGCGTGTCCTATGAAAAAGCTATAAATAACTTTGTAGAATTTTTTCGATGCAAAATTTTGAACTATTTATCCTTTTCCTTCTCTTGACTTTTTTTCGTATTCTTAATTGTTTGATTTAAAATTTTAAGCTTCTTTCTTTTTTGTTTGGCGGATGCTACACATCTTTTTTCATCGAAAAAAGTCTTAAGGCTAAATTGGTTGAATTTCAGAGTATTACGATTATCCTTAAATATTAAAAAAAAATGATCCATAAATTTTTCAGAATTCTCTAACTTTTTAAATTTTTATCTAAAATAGCTTGTTAGCAAACTCTATTTTTGGTCTGTGAAAGCGTGAGCCAAAGCACAATCTAATCCGAATAGACTGTCAAAAGTTATATGGTATGCAGACGACGGCAACAATGACAACCACAGACAGACAGACAAACACCATCGTAAAACCTGTTTTTAAATTTATTTATTTTTAATTAAAGGGACTCCATAAGTAGAGATGTATAAAAAATCCGCAATATTCAGTTTCAGTGTGAAACTATTCCCTTCTCATCATGATAAAAATGCAAAATTCATGTTTTATTTGTTCTCGAAAATATTCTTCAAAGTAAATTATTATAATTTTATAATGATTTTAATATAATAATTTTACTATGCAACAAGGTCACAATAGGACTTCTAAAGGCAATTCAAAGAAAATATGATCTGATCAATTTGGAACTTATTTATCTTAAAACAAGCAGTACATACAAGCTCACTTTCCTGTCGCCCTTTTTTCATTTTTTAATATTAAAAACATAAATTATTTGTAAAATTAGTAGCAAACATTTTTTTTTAAACTAACAGTTATAGAAATTTTATAAACAAGTTAAATAATTTATTAAATAATTAATTTTAGTAAGTAAGATCGGTTTAAAATAGTCTTTTGTTTCGTAATTTGTATACTTGCATGTTAGCCAAGTTTGGACACTTGTCTGGAAATCTTATCTGTCTCTGTTTCCTCCAAGTGTCCTCTTGCATATGAGACCCTCAATCGCTGACAAACCTTACAGTTTTCACTCAGGTTTTAGTGAACATCGACGTTCAAATCTTGCTATTCTCTCCTGAGGAGGAAAAAAACCAAAAACACGTCATTATACCAAATAATTGTTACATATTCTTATAAGGTTACTAATAACAGTATTAGACTACTTCTGATTAATTAAAATACATTGTTTTAACAGACATCAAATTTGGATACTTATATTTGAATGTTTAATTTTAAATCTTAAATTTCCGTACACAACTTTATTTAAAAAAATTATAATAATAATAAGAATAATAATGAATAAATAAAATATAAATAAAAACGGTTTTCGTTAAAGAAACATTTTCTTTCAATATATTTTTGTGAGGAAAAAGTTTTTTTTATGTCAATTTAGTAACTTTAAAACAGCGATATTTATCACTTAGATGCGTCTGTCGCCAATGTAAATATATTTAACAAATTACGTCAGAATACTATGGTTGAATAATAACCTGCACTTTGAAAAATACTTTAAAAATAAGTGTCAACTACAACATTTTTAATAATCTAACATTATTTCTCTGCCATAAAAAATTGGGTTACATTTTTGCAGATAAACGGATAAATTGTTTAAAATAACAAACGAAACATTTTTGTACTTCGCTAAAATAAAACAATGTTGTAGGATTACTGCAAGATTTATCAATAGCTGTTAATGAAATTAAATCAAATTTAAATTTTAGCAATTTCATAATTTCACATATGAGATATTAATTAAGGAATAATGCTTCCAAATGTAAAACTGCGTACCTACAAGATATTATGCACTTTTTACAGATTTAATAAAACTCACTGATGAGGGTCGCCATTGTGTGTTGAAACGTTTAAAACAACTTAATTAGTTTCAATTCACCTGACCATAAAGCCCAAAACTTACATTAACAATTTCTACAAAATTAATTACTGAAGGTCAATATAATCCCCCAGCGATTATTCAAATAAATATTTTTCATATTTCAAAAACTCAAGTGTCAAACTGATAATTTTGAAATTTAAAAAAATTTTAATTTCTATAAATGCTCTAATATTACGCAATGAAAATTGTTAATCATTTTTAAATATTTATTAGTTATTAGTTTAAAATTGTCTAAGCGTTACAGGCTGTAGTGATGTAAATAAGCGATTTAAATAACACAAGAACATAAATTAGATACACTGTTCACCAAGATCATAGCCAGAAAAAAATTTCGGGAGGGGAGTTCAAATAGCACATTCGCGCACACTGAGAAAGGTATATATTTTAATTATGTGCAATTGTACATGTTTCCAACATTTCAGGGGGGAGATAAAACTCTGTTCACCTCTTAACCTGGTTACGGTTTTTCAGTTAACGCAATTCTTCATTAACTTGTACATTAGTTTTCGCTGTAATCACAAAAAAATGAAGATCGTTTACTCTCTGATATTTGCCTTGACGGTGATCCTTCATTCTATTGGTGAATACATTACTAAACTATATCTATAATTTTAAAACACTTTTAGCTTTTATATAATTTATATTAGATTATTTAGAATAATAATTCAAATTGTAGAAGAACCTAACACATTTGATGATCCAATGCTACAGAATGTCTGATATTTCTTAAAAATTTTATCCTTTACGCAATAGTTTTCTTTTTTATCGAAAGTTTCTGTTGGTAAAAAAGTATAAGGTTAACCGACAAGTAGAATTCGATAGAAATTTTCCAAGCCCAATTCAATAGAGTGTCAATAAAGAAATGGTAATACAAAAAAGTATAAAATCTGATAACGGATACAATGGGACAGATATTTTCTAAAATTTGTGATATTGATCCAAAAGAATATCAGCCTTCACGAGGGATATAGAGTCAATAGAAAACTACAAGATTTCCTACAGAATAGATTTTGTTGAAAAATGTTGAGCTTGCGTATTAACGTGGATAGATATAATTAAAGGGCTCTCGGTCTAAACCTGTTAACTGAAATTCTTTCTGAAATTGATTCTATTGCATTTTCTGGAACACTTATTATTTGCCGTTAATATCGCGAAAACGTAACGGCAAAATTTCTTCCAGTTTTTAAAATAGATTTTCGAAAATCGCGTTACGGTAACTACAGCAAAATTTATTTTTACTTATTTATTCAAGAAAAAATCATGCGCATTAAATCTGAACTAAAGAGAATAAATATTACGTAATTGTCGAGTAATCATAAAAAGTTTCAAACCTTGAAATAAAAACTTCTGCAAAGCTAAGAATAAGAAAATCGTTGTTTCTTATGATTTATTATCCTAATCATTCGTTTGAACTCCGTAGGCAGAAAAAGTCTTTGGGAGGAGATTTGAAGTGACACGCTTATTTACACACAGAAAAGTATATGTCAGTTACGTACATATTTCCAGAATTTCTGGGGGGTTTAAACTATGTTCATCCCTCCCCATGTTAAAAATATTACTTTAGTAAAACTTCAAATATCTTTAGTTAAAAAATATCTGGTTCTAATTATCAATTTTGCTTTAAAAAGAAAACGAACTTAATAAATTATTCCCATAGAACTTGACATATATTCAAACGATCATGACATAATAACACACAGTTATCTTCACAATCTATTCACGACATTTAAATTCTTGCTGTCTACAAATGACCGACACCGTAAACATAGAAGTTTTTAATAGTAATGATAGCAATAAGACTTTTGTGTCAGTATAAAGAGCTTATCGAAATCTATGATTCCTATCTCCTGTCAAATTTTGATTGAAGTGTCAGCATGTAATCAATTTTCACTTTATGATGAAAGATAAATCGAACAAACTTTTTAGTTTAAACTAAATATATTAGTTAGTTTAATTTATAGATAATTACGAGTAATGTAAAAATACGTAGTTCAAAAAAATTTCATTGTTCGTTTCTTCTTGCAGAGTTAAGTTCACAGTCCGATCGGTCGCATACTAACGCCTCTGTTCCTGGTGATTCTCACAGCAGTCCATCTTCTTCTTCTTCATCTGTAAAAAATTATCTTCCTGGCAGTTCTCTTTCTCCTTCTAGAACTCATTCTCTTAGCAACTCTTCTCCTCCTAACGAAACTCCTCTTCGTCCAAGGTCGCGATCTCCTCCTAACAGAAATATGGCTCCCCCTACCAGGCTTCCTTCTGCTGACAGAAATGGATACGGACTTGACCAACTTGATTTTATTCGGCTTGTTTCCTATAAAAATCCGAAAATGCAATTTGAGCTTCGAAGATACACTTTTCCTGAAAATAAACCAATTGCAATGCTCGAAAGAAGAAAAGTCTATGTTTCTATGCCAACAAATGAACAAATTGTGATGTCAACTATTGATGGTGACGTCTTTGCAATATTGGAGAGTGCTTATGTTCTTATTGGAATATATACATATGATCATTCTAGAGAAAATAAAGTAAGGGCAAAAATCAACATGGGAAGCGGCATTATTACTACATTGTCATCAAATGAAGTTAGGGATGTTCCAGTAGGCCGCCACCGCCAACTCTTATATAGCTACAGAGTTGACCATGTAAATCACGCTGAGGGGTAAGTTACTTTGTAAAGAAAATTAGGCACCGTTATATCACATTTTTATTTCATTTTGTTTTGTATGTATACAAAAAATATCAAATATAATTATTTTTATTGTTAGTGTGGCTATCACATAATTACTAACGTCACTGTTATTAACTTTCTTTTGCAGAATCCTTTTTAAGTCATTTTTTTAATACAAGTTCACTATTGTTATAAAAAAGGCTTACTGCGTTATTCTTTTCTTATTATAAATTAAAACAGAGGACTCAAAGCTTTATAAGCTCTAATGTTTTTTTTCTTTTATTCCCTTTTGATTCTTTCTATTTTCCTTGAAATTCACTGATTTAAAATAATCGTTTTTGATTTTCTATTTTTCAAATTCTCAAACATTTTTGTCTATTCACTTAAATTATTTTAAATATATCTTTCATCCATTTGAATTCCATAACATTTTCTTGAATTATTTTGAAATTTTGGAAATTGACTCCAATTTTACTAAAAACAATAGACTTGAAATCTTTTTTTAATTAAGGGAGTATTCTGATGTAATGGGTAAATAAATTGAATTTTTTGGCTTGCAATTTTCGACAGTTTATCGTCATAGAAATAATATCCCACAGTTTGCTTAGGCGATTCCTTTCTTTTTGACTAGTGATAAAATTTTATATTATGGGATCAAATTGTGCGCGCTTGAGTTTCAGAGCAGCTATAAGGAGTCGGAATTTAGGACAGCTAGTTTGTGTTTATAACTACATCTACATATGATACAATTTTGACAACATTTTTTAAATAAGCTTATGTTCATAAAAAGTACGTTTTTCCATAGCGTATACTGCAATATTAAACAAATATATGAAAATTCATACGCAAGATGAAATGTTATATTTATAATTAAAAAGTGATATAATAATTAAATAATAATTATAATTAAAGTTTACTGCAGAGCGACTCATTCGGACTGGGACTCCACTGCCTACGCGATAAGTAAAACACAACCATCCACTTGCAAAATTATATATTTTTATGTTGTTAATAGCGAATTGAAAAACTAGAATCTGCTATTCAAAAATGCATGGCTTCAAAAGAAATTGACCACCCACTTCCAAATTTTTACCAATCAAGAAAAACGTTTAGTCCACTCTTTAAAATTAAAAATTCAAAATTCAAAATTCAAAAAAAAGTTCAAAGTTGAAAAAGTATCTATTTGTCTTAAATATTTAATTTTTATTAATAAATAAATGAACAAAGTGTATTTTAGTATTCTTTATTCGAAAGTTGAGGAAAAGGCCCTCATTTTGTCTTCCGCATGAATTTTCATATCTTGGTTTAATATTGCGTTATCAGCAATTGATGAAAGGTACTTTTTATGAACATAAAATTATTTTAAAAATTTTCGCGAAAACTTTGCGTGTCATTTCGAAATTAAAAATACGTATCGAATATTTAGGGTGTTAAAAAAAATATATTTTACGGGAAAAAAAAACTTTTTGGTGATAAGTATTTCATGCAATACCCCATATACAAGTACACATCTCTTCCGATTGAAGTCAGGTTACGCAGATGGTCTGAATGACCTAAGTCTTAAATCGAAAGTCTCCAATCGTAAACAAGACAGGCCCATGTGAAAAACTTTAAACGCGTTTTTATAAAAACGAGATTTTTCACCTGGTGCAGGTGTTTTCTAAAAAATGGCTTAAACGCTCGACTTGCAATTTGAACACAATACATAGAACACTTATGGTTATCGCCCGTGCCATCATCACGTTAAAATTTTGATCGTAACCAATAATTTTGCCTTATTTATGGTGCGAAATAACGTGTTCATGTTAAGACTTTCGCAAAAAACGCCGTAATTTTTTGATTTAGCTTGAAATATAAAAATTTAGTAACGGTTAATAACGAGGAGGTCACAGATTAGGAATCTTTTTTTTTATTTTTGATTTTGGCATCCAGGAGGGCCAGAATCACCTGTTCCAACTGTTTCAAACTTTTTTTTGTTCGGGATAATTGAAAAAATAATTTTAAAAAATAATTTTTTTTAATAAGTGCTTTTTTACGCGGTTACATCAGAATGCTCCTTATATTTATTTTTAATTTACCCGTAATTATTATTAATTTATCATGAATTCTTAAAAATTAAATTTTTTTTAACACCTACTTTTTAAGTTTATTTAAATTTGGTTAAAGTTGTCCTAATTTATATTCACTATCATTTCACTTTATTTAATGAAGATTTTGTGTCATTAAAAATGTAGTGCAATTAATATATTTCAAATTTTTCTTTTAAGTCTCTTTCATTCTTCTCAATTCCCTAAAAGTGTTACTGAAATCAGTGAAATATTTTCGATATTTTAAAATGTTTTGCAGCAAATTTAAATTAATTCTAAATTTTTATCAATTATTGGATTACTTATTTATTTTTAAACTCTTGCTAAAATATTTACAATTTTTCTAACATACGTTAACTCAATTCTGATCAAATACATTAATGGATTTTAACATTTGTTTTTAGTTTTTTTTAATCTTCGTGCCGTATTTTACATTCACCCTACAATCTAAGATATTTCATCAAATCCTTTTGTGATTCCTTGTCTTCTCCTAAATTTACTCAAATTTGACTGGAATCGGTGAAATATTCAAGATTTAAAATATCTTTTCAATTCACGGAATTCTTTCAATTTTCCTCAAATTTACTTGCGTAATAAGCAGTCTTTTTATGTTTGTCAATATATCCCATATCTATTAAAATTCACATCAAATTCATACAGAAAAGACCACCCTAAAGTAGATAAGGATGTACAGCTGATAATCCTCATCAACTGAAAAACTAGCAACAAATATTAATGATTCCTTTTAGCACAATATTCCTGCAACGACTCTTAACTTTCTGACAAATTTTTATTAAAATTTTATAATTTATTAACGTGTGAGAGCAAAATATTTATTTTATACATGAAAAAAAAATTTAGCTTTTTCAATATTCATCATTTTTAATTAAATAAAACATTTCTGGGGCATGTTTGTAAATTATAATTAAAGTTTGAAGTCTTATAAACAATATTAATTAATACAAAGTTTTTTTTCTTTGTGTCAAAATGCTGTAAAAATTGATAGCCCTTCGATTGTCACAAAGTTGCATCAAGTTAAAGGCTATGTTTTTTTTTCATTCGGGAAAGATCTCATTTTAAGGGCTAACGTATGTAAAAATTTTACACTTTTATGCTATCACAAGTAAGGTTTAGTAATATGAAGACAAAACAGCTCGTACCAATCCTACTAATCTCACGGAATACCAGAAGAAAACATATCAAAAATTTAAGCTTTTATGATCTAATTAGGGATAGAGTTGGGTCTAATAAGATAGAAGCTAATAAAATTGTTTATTACAATTGCTTGACTAATTTTGTGATATTTTTTCTATACAAATATTCCATAGAGTATATAAGATTTATTTAAAAATAAAAAACCTTTGTTTATTTTGTGAAACTGATGCTGTAGGGTGATAACTCCTAAGTTTAATCAAACTGTTCTCATTATGAAAGAATTTTCGAAACCTAGCCGCCAACATTTAAATCGTATAAATGTAAAAATAGTTACAAAAGCTGCGTTACTTCAGTACACAAAAAACTTAATTGCCACTATCCTAATGAAAAAGTAACAAGTGAACTTGTATCGCTAATATAAACTAGAATTATCCACACCATGCATTCAATTACAAAAAATGGAAAACTAATATACAAAGTATATGTATTCCGAATTCGTCTAAAAACGAAAATGACTTTTGACGTTGATTATTAAAGATGTATAATTGTACCTGGTTGGCTATTACACATTGTCTTGCCAGGTCTTCTTCCCAGCCACCTCTTCGCGGCAGGGCAAGGTCTACTACTTCCAGGTGCATGGCTCTACCAACCAGACTTCCCTCTTCAGACGGATCTCAACATGGGCTTGAACGACTTCAATTTATTTTTCTTACTTCCATGAAAAATCCGAATCTGACATTCGAACTCCGAAGATACACTTTTCCAGCGGATCAACCACTTTTAATTACTGAAGAAAGGAATCGCTTTGGGCCAATTCCAGCCCAAGAACACATTGTACTTTCAACATTTGCTGGCGACGTCTTTGCAATATTAGAGACTAGTAGGTACCTTGCTGGAATATATTCAGGTCATATTAGCCCTGGAGTTAAATTACGAGTAAAAATAAACATGCGAAACGGCATAATTACCCCATTGACGACAGCTGAAGTGGAGGAAGCTCCAGTAGGCTCCCATCGCCCAATCCTAATGTGTTATATAGTACGTCATTTAAAGTACGACGTCTAAAATTCGATTCTCCAGTCCATAGATTTTTTTTTTTAAAAGTTATAATTTAACACAAAAGTGGTGATCTGAAGTTATGTAAAAATATAACGAGCTATTTGTATTGCAAATGATAATAATAAAAAACTAGTGCACGATGATTCCCAAGGCTTCAATATTTCGTTAACGTCCCAGCCAGATTTTTCCGGAAACAACTTTAAAAAAGCTCTGCTTCATTTCTTCGCAGAAATATTTTTCAGCGACAGTTATTATTGGTTTCTGATAATTTACATATAGTAATTGTCCTATACTACAGATCCCAAAAAAGTATCATCCGTTTTCATTTGCGAATCCGTAAAAGATAAGTTCGTATTGTTGAATGGGACTTCTTGTTCAAATATTGTTAGTCGAATACTATTGTGTTGCAGTTAGTGAAATTCATAAAATTATTAAATCAGAATTGTTTATTTTAGATAAATATATGCTTTCTATTAAAAGTAAGGTTAAGAATTAAGATAAGATTAATATTTACCTTGGAGTTGTCTTCATATTAAATGAATGATTTGAATACATTTCATTTTCTTTGATTTTAAAATCCATTACATTATTATAAAAATTTTCGAACAATAGAAAATTGTAAATGAAGAAACATTTTGGAAAGATGCAAAAAAACTACGTTTTGCTGCTTTTTTCAACCGAGAGAAAGAGAAAGAGGACCATAATTCTTAGAAATATAAAAATTGTTCAGGACTGAACAAATGAAGTTATTTGCATTTTTCAAAATTTTTTTGTATGCTCTAGGCGAAAAGCGTAAATTTACTTGAATTTTAATTTATTTTTTAGATTTCAATTTTCCATTTCTTACAGATTCTTAAAATTATAGTCATCAAATTTTTTCATATATAAATAAGGTTTGTATGTTAAATTCTAGTCAAATTACAGTTAAATAAAAAGTTATGGCAACAAATACATATTTTTTGACTATTTACGAATCATGTTAAAAAATAAATTATTTTGAACTTGACTGTATACTTAAAATAGCCTCAAGCTTTTTTAGCAATATTAGTCTAATTTAAACGATTCCGTTTGCTTGAAACTTCTGACATTTATGTTAAAAATCATGAAATCAGTAAATGCAATTCATAGAAATAATATGCAGCAGGTAACAACATTGAAAAATGTGTTCATCATTATTAAAAAAAAATTAATGAGTTAATGTGCTGCTTCAAGATTAAAAATACTCGGAGACCTTATGTTGAAATGTTTCTTGCAATCCGGGAATAAATACTAAGTTAAATATCAAATATTTTTCCATTTTATATACAAATTATTCCGATAATAAAGTAGATCGTAAATTTGACGATGATAAATGATAAATACAATTTTTTTAAACATGATAACAATTTTGTATTGCTTAAATAAATTTGATAAACAAATACAGATTATTATCTTCAATTTCTTACTTACTTAAATCGATCGATTGTGACATAGATAAGACCTTATTTATTAGGAGACTTTGGCAGGTGACAATATTTGTTTTTGATTTAAATCAATTTTATTGAATTATTTTTATAACTTGGTGAAATCCTTTTATCATGATATTTTATTCATTAAAAATGATTAACTACTCCATAAAAAATTGTATAAACAAATTTACAAGTTGACTTTTCAACAAATCGACCTTGGAATCGACAGCCATTGACTGAGGTGGGTTCTTATTTATTAGAAGTCTTTATCAAGCGACCAAGTGTGTTATATATGTATGTAAATTAACAAAAATACAGAGTAAAAACTAAAAAAAACTGGTGCATTTAGGAACACAAAAACTGCAGCTAAATCGGTTATAAACAGAAATATTTTAATTAATTTAAAAAAGGATGGATCACTTTTTGAAAATGAAGTTATTTAGAGTTCATTTCGTACAACAAAATTTTAAAAAATCTGGTTGAAAACTGAGGAAAATCTGTAATTTGTTTACAATATTTATTTTAATGAGTAACAAATCTAGTCAGATAACAAAGTCTTTTAATTAATAGTAGCCTTTCTGAGTCATTCGCAATTGATTATTTTGAAGAACTTCGTTCATTACTTTAGAAGGAGTTCATTTGAAGATGTTTTACGAAATTTTGTATACAGTGCAAAATAATTGTTCTTTTTTAAAGCTAGATAACGAAAGAATGAAATCCGCTGACTGAAAATAAAGAAAAATTTCTATTTGTTTATAAAATTTCATTAAGTAAATGACAAATATTATCACTTGACAAGATCTGCCACTAAATAATACCTTTTCTGAGTCACTGGCAAGTGATATGGGAAAAATAACATCCAGTTATTGAAAAATAGTCAAGTAGTGAATTTATTTATAAAATAGATTACAAAATAAACATTGATTATTTGTTTCTAAATAATCGTTTGTAAAAGACTTTCCTTATCATGCTTAAACTCTGAAAAGTTTGTCATCTTTAATTTAAATTATTTTCTACATTAAAAATATTTAAAAATAATTCAGAATACTTAAAAATATTGCTAAGGATTTACAATATGGCCAAAAAAATCTATAAGTTTTAGCGCAATTTTCCTTATTTTTGAAAAATTTAAGAAATAATTTGATTTGTTTCCGAAGATATTTAGAACTCTTAGAAGTTTTAAATAGATCAAACAAAATTTTACCTTTGCAAGATTTTCGAAAATTTATAAAATACTCTTCAATTTAATCCAAACTTCTACAAGTCTTATACTTTTTCGACATATCTCAAATCTTTAAAAATCTTCATAAATTTCCTCGAGAATTTTATAAAAATTGTATTTATTTAATCTTAAAAAGAAATAAACAAATATGCATAAAAAATAAACGTATGATCCAATTTTTTTCTTTATTGAAACTTATTGTTCTAAATAATTCCAAAAGGAATTAAACTTTTATTATTTTTATATAAAATTATTCACAACTGAATAATTTTAAATTGAAAATGCCTAAAATTAACAAATTTAAAATCACAAGATCTCAAAATTTAACATTTTCGGACTAAAATTCTAAAATTCCATAATTTCAAAAAGTTAAAAATTAAATATTTTCATGAATCATTTGAAATTTAAGGGAATTGAAATTGTATTATATTTAATTAAAAGCATTTATAATTGAAAATTTTCGAATTAAAATAAGCTTTAATGTTTGAAAATCAAAGCTTCTAATATTCGAGAATTTTAAAATTTCAATACATAAAAAATTATTATTTACAGTGCCATTCCAGAAAAACTGAAGGGTTTGTAAAAACAAACATTATTGATAAAGAATGATCGCATGAATTAAAATGTATTGCAAAACAGTTTTTAAGCCAATCAGTTATAAATTCTGATCAATTTGGAACTTATTTATTTTAAAACTAGCAGTACATACAAGCTCACTTTTATATCGCCTGATTTTTATTTTTTAATATTAAAAACATAAATTATTTGTAAAATTAAAAGTAAACACTTTTTTAAAATAACAGTTCTGAAAATTTTAGAAACAAGTTAAATAATTGATTAAATAATTAATTTTAGTAAGTAAGATAGGTTTGAAAAAATCTTTTGTTTCGTTATTTTCATATTTGCATGATAGCCAAGTTTGGATACTTATCTGGAAATCTTATCTGTCTCCACATATTTTTAAAAGTTTTTATTTGCTGATTCGTAGAAAATAAGTCGAGTCTTGTAGGCATCGTTTTTAAATTATTGTTAATCATACACTGTTTTATTTAAATTAGTAACATTTTTCAAATGTTAAAATAAATATTTTTCATATTTAAAAAACTCAAGGGTCAAACTGATAATTTTTCAATTTCTAAATATGCTCTAATATTACAAAATGAAATTTTTTAATTATTTTTAAACGTTTTTAATTTGAAATTGTCTAAGCGCTACAGTCTGTATTTATGTAAGTGATGTAAATTCATTTTTTTCATTGGACAAATTTATGAAATATATATTAGGTTTAACATAACATACACATGTATGTAACGGCTTTTATTTTTAGTGATATCCCGAGGTGTTTCTTTAGGCTATTTTTTTTATCACACACACAAAACACACACACACACGAACGCCCGCACGCACGCATATATATATATATATATATATATATATATATTCCAGTTT
>JAAAKG020070372.1:4033-17341 GCA_010014905.2 Druon quercuslanigerum
TTTGTTTATTTTTTAAATTTTTGTTGGAAAAATTCGAATCCTGATGAAATTGAGAATAAGTTTTTATTTTTAAACATTAATTTTAAGAGAATATTTAAAAACATTTTAAAAGATATCAAAACTTATCAAAAAAAAAAGAATAAAAGATTTAGAAGCAATTTTTTTCATATTTCACATTTTAATGGAATTTTTTAAAAGATATTTAGATGCCTGAGAAGTTTTAAATATATTCAAAAAAAGTTTGTAATTAAGATATTTTTGAAAATTTCAAAAAATGTCGATTTTTGAAAATTATGAAAAATATGGTTTTTAGAGAATCAAATTTTTTTCTAGATTCAGTTTCGTCACATCTGCAATATGAAAAAATCTTTTTGAATTTTGTCAACATTGGGTGGAGTTCAAATGATTTTCTACTTTAAAAAATAAATTCTAAGAGAAAATTTAAAAAGATTTGAAAGCATTTCCTGAAATTTCGAAACAGAATGAAGAAGATTTTAAAGATAATTTTTGTAGTTTTTCAAGATTACAAAATTTAGGAACAAATTCGAATACTTTTAAGAGTTCTTTTGAAACGATTCGAAAATAATTTACGACTTGTAAAGATTTCCAATTTTGTTAATTTCAAATTGGTGAAGATTTAAAAAAATAAGCTTTTTAAGAATTTTGAATGGTTTTAAGAACATGGAACTTTTTTCTTTAGATTCCTAGGGAATTAAAAATGATTTTTATTTTTTTTCTGATAATAAAATAGATTTAAGGAAATATTTTTAAATATTGCCAAAATATTAAGAAAAAGAAGATATTTGGGTGTTTTTAAAGGATTAAAAAAATGATTTTAATTTGGGGATTGCAAAAAATTCCTAAAACAATGTAGATTTTTTTAAATTTAGAAAAAAACCATTTTCTTTGGATTTTTAAGAAAATTCAGAATTATTTTTTATTTTGAAAAAATAATTTTAAGAGAATATTTAAAAAGATTTTAAAAATTTCGAAAAAGAATCCTTATAATTTGACTTTTTGTTTATTTTTTAAATTTTTGTTGGAAAAATTCGAATCCTGATGAAATTGAGAATAAGTTTTTATTTTTAAACATAAATTTTAAGAGAATATTTGAAAACATTTTAAAAGATATCAAAACTTGTAAAAAAAAAAGAATAAAAGATTTAGAAGCAATTTTTTCATATTTCACATTTTATTGGAATTTTTTAAAAGATATTTAGATGCCTGAGAAGTTTTAAATATATTCAAAAAAAGATTGTAATTAAGATATTTTTGAAAATTTCAAAAAATGTCGATTTTTAAGAATGTTGAAAAAAATTTTAAGAATTGTTAAAGTTTCTTAGTGAATCAACAGAATCGAAATATAACGATTGTTTATTTTTAAAAATTCAAATTTCCAAAATTGTCAAAAAAGAACCTAGAAGATTTAAAAGGATTTTTTTATATTTATTCATAATTTTTAAATCAGTTTTACAAAAAAATTGTAGTCCAGCAAAAGATGTTTAAAAAATTTTTAAAGTTCAAAGAAGTTACCAAATATTTTAAAACATGAAAATATTTTCCAAAAGGCATATAAAAAATGTATTTCATCCAAACTTCTAAAAGCCCTCAATATATTTTTAACTTATTTCTGATATCCTAAGAAATCGAATTATATTTTGAAGTGTTTCAAAAATTTCTAACAAATAATTAAAATGTATAATAAGAAAATATATAAAATAAAAAAAATTAATTCCCGTAAAGAAGCATTTTCAGGATCATTTTAGGATAAGAAGGCTTTTTTCAAAATCAATGCTTTTTAACGTTCATTTAGAAACATTTATTTGCACTTTATCAACGAAAATGAAATAAAAGTAACGTTGACTTAAAAAAAACGTACCACATCTTCAAGTTACTCCTATCTAAAAAAAAGCAGTATAATACAGTTTTAGTTAACAAAATACACATTATAGAAAGCACTGGACATAATTGTTAATTTAGGTCTTTTACTTCGCACAAAAATATTAGTTAAACTTACACAAATTGTTGAATTTTTGAACTATTTTTTTTTCTTCTTGTTATAAGGGATAAAAACGAGAATTAGGCAACATTATCTCGGTAAATGCAATTCTATACCTAGAAAATTTAACAATTTTAATATAAAATAGAGCATTCTTTCCGAAATAAATCGTCATTTAGTAAAATTGGGCAAAATTCCTAGGCTTTCTTTCAGTTAGCGGAGTTTCAAAATCGAATTTCCGTTAACAAGCTCGAAGAAGCATTTAATTATTTTGATCTGTGATGGACTAGATCTGTATAATTGGAAAATACCCTAAATTGCGAGACCAAATACAGAGACGATACAGTACATCGTCTTATTTTCCCAACGAACTGTACAACTTCCATCGGTCGCATTGTCCCAATAACAGGAACTTGCTGTGTGTAGACCAGCCCCATTTTTCTGCATTATCGTGCACGTGACTGAAAAAATAAAACAACAATAGTTAGAAATTTTATACCGAAAAATATGATTTTGTAAGAAAAAAGTTCAACTTTCTGTAGTAAACAGATTAATTTGCAACCAAACAGATGCATTTCTATCTAAAAAGGACAACTTTTCAACCAAGGAGAATAATTTTCTACCGATTTTTTTCCAAATGGATAAACTTTCATTTAAACATTTTAAATTTCAACCAAATATTTAATTTTTATAAGAAATTTTTGAACTTTTAAGCCAAAAAGACTAATTTTCTATAGTTAAATGATTAATTTGCCATAAAATAGTTCAATTTTTATTTAAAAAGGATGGTTTTCACAAAAAAAATTAATTTTCAAACAAAAAAATTATTTTTCTACTAAAAAATTAATTTTCAAACAAAAAAATTGAATTTTCTACGACAAAAGTTCATTTTTTCTAAATACATCAATTTTCTGTACTAAACAGATTAATTTGCAACCATACAGTCGCATTTCTATCCAAAAAGGACGATTTTTCAACCAAGGAGAATAATTTTCTACCAATTTTTGTTCCTAATGGATACATTTTTATTAAAACAATTTAATTTTCCAACAAATAGTTTATTTTTATAAGAAACAGTTGAAATTTCAAGCGAAAAAGACGAATTTACTATCGTTAAATGATTAATTTTCTATAAATATTCAAATTTTTACTAAAAAATGATGGTTTTTCAACCAAAAAAATTAATTTACTACGAAAAAAATATGATTTTGTTTAAAAAAGTTAATTTTTTCCAAATACATCAATTTTCTGTACTAAACAGATTAATTTTCAACCATACAGTTGCAATTCTATCCCAAAAGGACGATTTTTCAACACAAGAGAATAATTTTCTACAAAATTTGTTTTTAAATGAATCAATTTTCATTATAACAATTTAATTTTAAACCAAACTATTTATTTTTATGAGAAATTGTTGAACTTTCAAGCGAAAAAGACAAATTTACTATCATCAAATGATTAATTTGCCGTAAAATAGTTACATTTTTTATTAAAAACGGATGGTTTTTCAACCAAAAAAATTAATTTTCTACGAAAAAAAAAGAATTTTGTAAGAAAAAAGTTAATTTTTTCAAAAAAGATCAACTTTCTGTAGTAAACAGATTAATTTGCAACCATAAAGTTGCATTTCTATCCAAAAAGTACGATTATTCAACCAAAGAGAATAATTGTTTATAACATTTTTTTCCAAATCAATGAACATTCATTAAAACAATTAAATTTTTAACCAAATAGTTCATTTTTATGAGAAATTGTTGAACTTTTAAGCGAAAAAGAGGAGTTTTCTATCGTTAAATGATTAATTTGCCATAAAATAGTTAAATTTTTATTAAAAAAAGAGTGGATTTTTAACTAAAAAAAATTGTATTTCAATTTTTAATTAAATAGTTGAATTTTCAAATAAAAATATGAATTTTCCAGAAACAAGTTCAATTTTAATGAAATATGCATTTTTATCCAAATATGATGATTTTTCTACCAACAAGATTAATTTTCCACTAAAAACTATGAATTTTCAACCCAAAAATATGATAATTTTTTAATTAAAATAGCTTAACTTACAACCAAATAATTGAATTTTCGACTAAAAAAATGAATTTTCAAGAAACAAGTTCATGTTCAGCCAACTATTTTATTCTCATATGGAATTGTTGAACTTTCAAGCCAAAAAGATGAATTTTCTTAAGCTAAAAGATTAATTTGCAATCAAGCAGTTAAATTTTATCCAAAAACCATGATTTTGTAACAAAAATGTTTAATTTTTTCCAAATAGTTCAGTTATCATGAAAATAGTTTAATTTACAATTGTTGAACTTTTAAGCCAAAAAGATCAATGTTATATCGTTAAAAAATTAATTTTCTATGAAACAGTTTAATTTTTACTTATCAGGTTAAAAAACTTAACGTAAAAATTTAAAAATTAAACAAAAGTTTGAATTTTCAAATTTTTTCAAATATAATTCGATTTTTTTATTTTCAACCTAATAATATATTTTTGTAAGGAAAGAGATCATTTTTGTCTATATGGATAAATTTTTAATAAACTAATTCAATTTTCAACCAAATAGTTTTTTTTTAAATAAGAAATGGTTGAAATTTCAAGCCCAAAAGACGAATGTTCTTAGTTAAAAGATTAATCTGCAATCAAAACCTACAATTATATTCAAAAACTATGATTTTATTACCAAAAGCTATGAACTTTCAACCCAAAAATATGAATTTGTAAGAAAAAAGTGATTTTTTTTCCAAAAGGGTCCATTTTCTGTAGTAAACAGATTAATTTTCAACAAAACAGTTGCATTTTTATCCAAAAAAGATGATTTTTTAAGTGAAGAAATTAAATTTCGACCACAGAATTTGATTTTGTTAAAAAAAGGTTAAATTTTTTAAATGGATAAATTTTCATTAAAATAGCTTAATTATTTAACAAAATATTTGGTTTTTAAAGAAACAAGTTCAGTTTAAACAAAATATTTTATTTTTATAATGAATTGTTGAACTTTCAAGTCGAAAAGAAGAATTTTTCAATATTTTTTATTGAATTTTTAACAAATTAAGGTGGCTTTTTAAAAAAAGGATTAGTTTTCTACCAAAAACTACGAATTTTTAACCACAAAGATTAATTTTCCTATAAAAACTATGAATTTTCAACAAAAAAATATGACTTTTTAAGCAAGAAGTTTTTTTCCAAATATATCAATTTTTATTTTTAAAAAAGTTTGATTTTCAACCAAATATTTGAAGTTTCGACTAGAAATATGAATTTTCAAGAAACAAAACTTCATTTTGAACCAAATAGTTTATTTTGAAAGAGAATTGTTGAACTCTCAAGTTGAAAAAATCATTTTTTATTCCATTTTTAATTATTATTTTATTTGCATTTTCATATAAAAATTTTCAAAAAATACATGATTTTTAACTAGAATAAAAATAATTTAAATTAAATATATCAATTTAACATAAAAATGGAATAGTTAAATTTTTAGATAAAAAGATTAAACAAAAAAACGAAAAAGACAATTTTTTTCAAATAGATCGATTTTCACTAAAATAGTTTAATTTCCAACCAAATATTTGAATTTTCTAATAAAAATATGAATTAGAAAGAATCAAATTCATTTTTAACCAAATAGTTTATTTTTATAGGAAATTGTGGAACTTTGAAGCCAAAAAGACGAATTTCCTACTGTTATAAGATTAGTTTGCAACCAAACAGTTGCATTTTTATTCAAAAACGATGATTTTTCTACTAAAAGCTATGAATTTTCAGCCCAAAAAATAGGAATTTGTAAGAAAAAAGTTAATTTTTTCCAAAAAGATCAATTTTAATTAAAAATTTTTTTAAATACAATAATTTTCAACAAAATTCTAGAATTTTCTAGCCAATAAGGCAGATCATCAATAATAGAGTTGTATTTTCAAGTAAAAAATATGATTCTATACCAAATAAGATAATTTTCTTCCAAATAATTAATTTTTCATAAAAATGGTTTAATTTTGTAATTTTTAACCGAAAAAGATGAATATTCAGAAAAAATGGGTTTCCAAAAAAACATTTTTAAATTCAATTATTCAAAAAGGAGCAAATTTAAGTTGATAACGTTAAACATTCTGTAAATTAGGGAAATTTATTAATTTTTAAAATTATTTATTTTTTTCATATAAATTAAAATTTTATCAATTTTAAATTAGAGGCGTATCAAATTAAATAATTTTAGATTTTATCATTCAGAAATAAACAATTTTAAGTTGATAATGTTCAAAAGTAAATATTACAAAATTAGATATTTTTTGTAATTTTTTGAAATAAATATAAACAGAATATTTTTCAAGATTCTTCAATTTTATTTTTTATTAGTTTTGAATTACGTATTCAAAATTGAACAGTTTAAAATATCAAAAGGTTTAAATTTAAACATTTTTAATAAAAAAAAATATATTTTTCAAACCATTTTAATATTATTTGAATGTGCATAGTTCCGAGAATAAAAATTCTAAAATAAAAATCTTTTAAATCATAAATTCTCGAAATTATTAAAAATTGTATAGTTCCAGTTCGAAAGATTAATATAAGAAAAATTTGAATAATTTAAGGTTAAAATTTAATAGAATACTGTTCAAATTTCTAGAAATTGAACAACTTTTAATGTATCCTTTTATTAAAAATTCTACAATACTGACTGTTTTTAATCAACTTCAAAGTCAAAAGTTAAAAATTACTGAAATCGAAATTCGAAGGTTTTCAGATTGAACCGTTAAACTTTTTTTTTTGCGTTTAAGTGTTTTGGATTTAAAAATAAAATCTTTTCTTATTTGAAATATCACATATTTTATTTTTCTTTATAAATTAATGTTTTTTTTTATTGAAAAATCAACAACTTGGCAAAAAGTTGAACTTACTTATACTGAAAAATAATTTTTTTATTGTTAAGATTCATTATTTTCGTTCAAAAATTTTCTTCTAGATCGAAATTGTTTGAATTATGAAAAATGGAATATAAAATTGTTTGTATTCAAATACTTTTAATTGTCATTTTTTAAATATTTGGAGTTAAATCTTAGTCTATTTGGCCGTTTTCAATTAAGATTTTCAGTCTGAAATAAAATTAGAGAGTTTCGCAAAAATTTTCTAATTCAAAATTCATTTTCAGGATTCAAATTCAACATTGTCTAAATCCAATCTTTGAGCATTTTTAATAAATATAATTTTATAAATGGAACGAAATAATTAATTATAATATTATAATTAAAGCAATAATTAAATTAAAGTAACCAAAAAAAAGAAATAATGATTTTTTAACTGAAAATATTTTTTCTCCCAATTATTCAAATAAAAACTTACTTTCGTTTTTATTTTTATTTAGTAATTTGTCTTAATTTTGGTATGTATCGGATACTTTTTTCTATTTTTTAAGGCATAGAGGCTACTTTTACTACTTTTTTGAAGATCATATGATAATACGAGGGAAAGAAAAATTAATAAACAAAAAAATAATATTTAAAAAATCGCATAATACTCACCTATATACTTGTAAGGTTTCTGTAATTTAGTGAGGTTCCCCAAACAAGCTTCGACGACATTGGAAGTCCATTGATTGACTTTATTATGCATGTAAGCATTTCCACCAATCGAAACCTCGATTGCTTCCTTGATAATTTTGCTGACATCGTCAACGATAAATTGGGTCTGTAAACAATATTTTTTATTTAAAATAATTTTTTTACATCTCAGGATGGTCGTATTAATCGAGGAAAAAAATTCTTCATTTTTCGGTTAACAACAATTTTTCACGGTCATTGAAATAAAAAATATTCTAATTTTTTTAGATGAATTTTTCTTTATTTAAGGTGAACGAAACTGTACCTTAAATTAAAACACTCAGGGTGAAACTATTTTGAAATTAAAAATGTAAAAAATAAAATCTTTTAATACTTTTTAACTGGACAATTTTCAATTAAATGCAGTTAAACCTCAAATTTTTCAAATTTAAACTTAACTAAATCGAACAGTTTAAAGATTTCTGGTTAAAAAGTTTAAATCCATGTTATCATTTTCAATGATTCAAACTGTAGAGTGAATCAATAAATTTATAAATGTTGAAAATATAATTTTAAGTAAATTTAAGTTAGAAACATTAAAAATTTAAAGAGTATATTTTCTTTTGAATGTGCAATTTTTAAATTATAAGCGAAATTATACTTTCAAAATGAATGGGTTCAATATGTTAAATTATGAATTTATTAATTTTAAGTTATTTAAAAATTAATTATGATTCAATTTTTAATACTCGAGACAGATTCTAATTTAAAAAATCTTAAATTAATTTATATTTACAGTTCATCAACTTAAAACTTTTTTATACACAAATTTTCAGTTTCAAACTCTTGTAGTTAATTAATTTCTTAACAAAGAAATGATCACAGTTCGAAAATGGAAATTGTTAACAAAAAAGTTCATTTTCAAACAAATAGTTTTATTTTCTACCAAAATCGTTAAATTTTCAATACAAAAATACGAATTTTCAATAAAACAATTGAATTTTCAACCAAAAAGGATGATTTTTCAAAAAAATTATTAAATTTTTAACCAAAGAGTTGAAATTTCAACGAAAAATATAAATTCTCAATGAAGAAATGTAATAATTGATGCTTTAACTGAAAAAGATTTTAATTTTAAAAAACAGTTCTATCTTCACAAAAAACGGAATAAATTTTTTTTTAATTTGCATTTTGAATATAAAAAGAATACATATTTAACAAAATTGTACAATTTTAAACCAAGAAAGAAGTAATTTAATTCCCAGTTAAAAACTTAATTTTTAACCAATGAGATACATTTTTAACTAAAATGATAAAACTTGATTCTTCACACCAAATTTTTTAATAAATTATTACGATTTTCAGCCAAGCAGTTTAATTTTCAAAAAAAAAAGTATTTTAATTTTAAATAAAAAAAAAAAAAACATTGGATCGTCAACCACTGCACATAAATTTTTAACCGAAAAATTGCATTTAGACCAAAAAAATTGAATTTCTACTCTGAGATTAAAATGTTTTTAAGCTAAATTTTTACAAAAACAGCGGATTTTTCAACCAAAAAATATTAATTCTAAATTTTAAATCAGAAATGAATTTTCAACCAAAACGATAAGCCTTTATTAAAAAAAAAAATTTAATAAAGTATAACGAATTTCAGCCAAGCAGCTGAATTAAAAAAAAAGAATTCTCAACGAAAAAGATAAATTCAACAATATTTGATCGATAATTAAATTATTAATAATTTAATTTTTTCAGTTGGAATTTTCTAAAAAAAAAAGAACTGAAAAATACGAATTCTCAACAAAGAATTTCATTTTCAAACAAATAGTTGATTTTTATATCAAAATCGTAAAATTTTTAATACAAACAGACAAATTTTCAATAAAATAGTTGCATTTTTACCCCAAAACGATGAATTTTTAACAAAGTTGTTAAAATTTAAACCAAGAATAAAGTAATTTATTTTCAAACGAAAAACTTAATTTTTAAACAAGTAGTTAAATTTTTAATCAACTTTTATTTACCAAAAATTAACAATTGCATTTTAAACAAAAAATTAAGTTTCTTCTCTGCGATTAAATTTGTTTTAATTTTTTATAAAACAGCGGATTTTTTAATAAAAAATACCAATTCTAAAAAAAAACCTTTATTTTGAACCGAATAGATAGATTTTTTAATCAGAGATGAATTTTCAACTAAAATGATCAATCTTTATTTAACAAAATTAATTTTTAATATAGTATTACAACTTTCAGCCAAGCAGCTGAATTAAAAAAAAAAGAATTCTCAACGAAAAAGATAAATTCAACAGTAATTAATCGATAATTAAATAATTAATAATTTAATAGTTTACGGTAGAATTTTCTTTTTTAAAAAACTCAATAATACGAAATCTCAACAAAAAATTTCGTTTTCAAACAAATAGTTGATTTTAATATCAAAATCGTAAAATTTTTATTACAAAAAGACAAATTTTTAATAAAATAGTTGCATTTTTATCCCAAAACGATGAATTTTTAACAATATTGTTAACTTTTAAACCAAGAATAAAGTAATTTAATTTCCAGTTACAAACTTAATTTTTAAACAAGTAGTTGAATTTTTAACCAACGAAATACAGTTTTAACTAAAATGATAAGCCTTGATTTAAAAAATTAATAATTTGTAACAAATTATTATGACTTTCAGCCAAGCAGTTTAATTTTCAACCAAAACATGATTTTTAATTTAAATTGAAAAAAACAATTGTCTCTTCAACCACAAAACATTAAATTTTAAACAAATAATTGCATTTAAATAAAAAAAATTGAATTCTACTCTGAGATTAAATTTGTTTTACGTTGAATTTTTTAGAAAACAGCGGATTTTTCAATCCAAAAATACAAATTTTCCAAAAAAACTTTTGTTTTGAACCAAATAGAACGATTTGTAATCAGAGATGAATTTTCAACTAATAAAGTATTACGACTTTCACCCAAGCAGCTAAATTTTGATAGAAAAATCTATCAAAATCGTAAAATTTTCAAGTAAATAGTTCAATTTTCTACCAACATAGCTTAATTTTTAATCCGAAAGACGAATTATTATCAAATAAGATGTATTTTTAATTAAGAAGGCTGAATTTTTAACAAAATTGTGGAATTTTCAAAAAAATGATTCAATTTTAAACAAAAATAAAATATTTTTATTTCCAGTTAAGTATTATGAATTTCAGTCAAGCAGTTAAATTAGAAAAAAAATAGAATTCTCAACGAAAAAGATAAATTTAATAATAATTAATTATTAATTAAATAATTTTCATTTAATAATTAATTTTGGATTTTTTAACTCAAAAATATGAATTCTCTAAAAAGAATTTCATTTTCAACGAAACAGTTGAATTTTCTACCAAAATAGTTAAAATTTTAATCCAAAAAGATACATTTTTTAAACAAAATTGTGGATTTTTCAACAAAAGTATTAACTTTTCAACCAAAAATAATATAGTTTAACTTTTATATAAAAAAATAAAGTTCAGCGAACAAAAACGAATGCTTACCAAAATAGTTCAATTTTCAAATGAAATTATTAATCTTAATTTAAAACATTAATTTAAAACAAAGTATTACGACTTTCAACCAAAAAGAATGATTTTTTTCACCAAAATTGTTAAGTTGTCAAAAAAATTATGAAATTTTAACCAAAGAAAAGCGAATGTTTAACCAAAATAGTTAAATTTTGAAATAAAGAGATGAATTTAAAAAAAAGATAAATCTTTAGTTTAAAAAGGAATTATTTTACAAAGTGTTACGACTTTCAATCAAGCAGTTCAATTTTCAACCAAAAAGGATTAATTTTTTACCAAAGTGTTGAATTTTCAACATTAGAATTAAATTTAATATTAATAAATATAAGTAATTATCAAATATATTATTATACCCAGAAAATCCAGTCACCTTTATTTATTACGAATAAGGAATACGAATTTATTTGGTTTTCTAAAAACTTCAAAAATAAAATCAAATTTGAAAAATAAAAGCCTTACTTTACAATCGTAGGTTTAGCTACACCGAAAAAATATAATTATAAAATTACATCATACTTGTTCTCTATTCAATTCAAAATAAAATTAATCTAACTTTGATTCACAACCATATATGTACACGTAAATCACTCTTGAGAACAAATTTCGTAATCGAATCTGAAAACCGGTTTTGTATTTCGGATTGAGAGAAATAAACATCTGTTAATGTTATATTTAATAAGTGAATTTGAGGACCTATAATAATTATAGTTTTTTATTTAAGATATTAGGGCAATCTAAAAGAAAATGATCATCTTAAAATTGCATAAAAATGATAAAATATAAATCCAAAAAGTAAGAAATATGAAGCCAACTAACCTCTTCATTCATGTCCTCCATGGCGGAAATATTTTAAGATATAATCAATTTAAATTAGAGAAGCCTTTTTTCAAGTTCGTCGAGTTATGTTCACACGAAAAATTTCTTTTCAGAGAATATAATCTCGAGTTTTGGAAACTTCTATCTTAACCTGCACCTCAAAAAACAAATTATTTTTTTCTATTTTCAGACTGAAGATCTGCACTTTTTTTGGCGATTCTATTGCACATAAGAACTAAGATCACGAAATACTGAGGTTATATTCTTCTACAAACATTGAGTGTAGCAATAATTAATAAATTAACATTTCGTTGGTACTGACGTATTTCTGACATTTGATACAACCATACAACTGAATTTTTCGTTGACCATGAATTACATAATTTTAAAGTGATAAGATATTGGTAGTGCTGCGCCTACTGTGTGTTCTTAATTGAAACAAGTAAACGGGTCAATAAGCCCCACAAGTAGCGAGCTTCAGGGTGGTGAGAAATGCCCGCTTATTTCCTTCGGCTTATTTCCGGGGTTTCAAAAATTTTTCATAGTCCATTCTTTGTTTTTAAAATTAAAAATAGATAACTCTTCTCACTAAAAATTTTGAGAAAAATTTCCGAATAATAAAATTGCCGATATCGAAAATTCCTGAATAATAAAATTCGCAAATTGGAAAATTGCCGAATAATAAAATTCCCGAATTGGAAAATATCCGAACAGTGAAATTCCCAAATATAAAATTTCTGAACAGTTTATAATATTACCCAATTGGCAAATTCCCTATAGTTTATAATACTCTCAAATAACAAAATTCTCGATAGAAAATTGCAAAATTATCAAATTCCCGGATTTAAAGAATCAAACGTTTTTATGAGTAAATATTATTTATTTATTAAAAACAAAAATATATTTATGGATTAAAATTTTTCAATATTGCTCATTTAAATTCAAATATTAATTTTGAAAAGCTTAAACTTTAAAAAAGATTTTTTTTGTTGTAAAAATATTTGACTTTGTATTTTTGATAAAAAATAATAATTATTAAAAAAATGTTAATTGTTTAAATTCGGGAATTTTATAGTTCAAATATTTTATAATTCGGCGATTTTCTCACGCGAATTTTTTACTTGAGCATTTTTATTATTAAGGAATTTTTCAAATTCGGGAATATTATTATTCGAGGCTTTTCCAATTCGGGAATTTTATTTTTCCGGAAATTATCCAATTTATTTTTCGTGTTTTTTTAGTCATGTAGTCCCAAGAATTTATAATATTACAGAATTAAAAAAATTTTGAATAATAAAATTCCTTACTAAAATGCATGCGATACAGCGAAATACCTATATTACCGACTCACTTTTTCAGTTCATTGAATATTTTTTTGGACCAGAGAACT
>JAAAKG020070383.1:0-17340 GCA_010014905.2 Druon quercuslanigerum
ACCTTGAAATATCTTGAATTATCTTGAAATATTCTGAAGTATCCTGAAGTATTTGCTATATCTTGAAGTACCTTAAAGTACGTGAAATATCCTGAAGTACATTGAATTATTCTGAAGTACCTTGAAATATCTTGAATTATCTTGAAATATTATTATATATCCTGAAGTATTTAAAATATCTTTAAGCATCTGGAAGTACGTGAAATATCCTGAAGTATGTGAATTATTCTAAAGTACCTTGAAATATCTTGAATTACCTTAAAATATTCTGAAGTATCCTAAAGTATTTCAAATATCCGGAAGTATCTGAAATATCCTGAATTATCTTGAATTATCTTGAAGTCAGAAGTAGGTGTACACTTTTCAGTCGAGTTGTCAGCCCCTCGCTATTTTGTTTAAAAACTTTGGTTAAAAAGTTTTATTTTGTATTGTATTAGTAACTCGATCATTATAATAGCAAAAATAACTCCTTTAATTGGGTGTATAAACTTTTGAGTCCTAATAAATTTTAATTGAATCCTTTTGTTGGGAAATCATTTTTTGTAGAAGATTCATATCTTTATTTGAAAACTTATCTCTTCGGTTCAAAATTTAATTATTTTGTATTCTCTGTACGAAATGTTATCTTTTTTAGTTGAAATATCAAATATTACACTTTTTTGTTGGGAATTTATCTTTTTAGATTAAAAATGCAACTATTATGTTCAAAATTAAATAATTTTGTTGAAAATTCAAATATTTTGTTAAAAATTCATCTTCTGTAGCAGAGAGGTTTTTTTTTAATAAGTAAATTTGAAAATTTTCTTTTTGTATCTGAAATATTGTCTTATGCTGCGTATAAAAGATAGTCTGTTAAAAATATCACAAGATTAAAATTCTGGTATTTAACTATCAATTGCCAGGGTAAATGAAGAATTGGTAAAGGAAAAATTATGGAATTTTGAAAATTAAGTTTTCAGCCACCCTGCCTAATTCTACCAGAAATAATGAAAAAACAGCAAAAACAGCCCGATACTCCAACACGCGTAAAAAAAACTGTCCGAGCGTCTCGAAAACAGAAAATTTTTTAAAACAAAGAATCAATTTAAAAAAAATATTTTCAATCAGATTTTTTTCTCAAACGTTTATTTTTAATAATAAAAGCGAAATACCGAATGAATGTTTCTCTCTGATTGATAATTAAGTTTTAAAGTTAAATCGTTCTAACCCGGCTAAATATTATCGAAATGAGTTCATATTTATAGGACTTATTGAAAATACTATAGCGATGCCTAAGAATTCATGGAAAAGTTGAAAATCGCTAATTGTTTAATAAGATTTAATTGCAAAATAAGGTAAGTCAATAATTGTGTTTTCTTGGTTTCTCCAGTAAAAAATATCTAGGTAACTTAGAGTTTCAAACAACTTCCAGTGAGTGATTTGTTTAAAAATGTTGCATAAAGTTTTTTGGGAAATCTGATATCAATTCTTTAGAAATTGACAAGGGTATTCAATTGAAAATGTACTCGAAGTCTGCCCGCGCAGTTAACTAATGCCTTCTCGCGCGGGCCGACGTCGAGTACTTTTTTCATATATGAATATCTCAGTCAATTTCTAACGAATCGATGTGAGATTTTCCAAAAAACTATAAATATATTATTCAAAATAACATAAATAAATAAATTTAAGTCCTATAAGTATAAACTCATTTCAATAATATTTAGTCGAGTTAGAACGATTTAAGTTTTATACAACTTAATTAAATCAGAGAGAAACTTTGACACCAGATTTTGCTTTTATTATTAAAAATAAACGTTTAAAAGAAACTGATAAAAAAAGTATCGTTTCCGTATTCTCTACAATTCTAAATTTTTTTAATTGATTTTTTTGTGTAAAAAATTTCTATTTTTTGCGGCTCAATTAATCCAATAAGATATACATTTCTTAATTTATTGTCTAAAAGATATATACATCTTTATCAAATATTTATTATATATGTATACATATTTATTATATATAAGTCTTTACCTTCAAAGCTTATATTGACTTAAATACAAACTTTTTTTGTTATTTTCAAGTCCCATAACTTATTATTTCTGGAAACAATAATTTACGTACAGTAAGAGAGCTTTTCCGGAAAAATCATTTACATATGTTTACTTATCTAACAACATTTAGCAGGCCCCCTGAGATTTTAAAATTCACATGGTATTTACAATGGGAAATATTTTATTACGGTTCGTTACATGAGGAAGGGGTTTTAGAGAGTGCCTGTAATACTTTGCGTAATATTTAACTAAGTCCTCTTAATTACTATAACTTTCTCTATTTTTTTTCCAAAACTGTTACCCATTTTGAAAATCCCATCCACAGAAAATAGGATAGGGGTGGAAAATGTAAGCAGGGATAAAAACCGTGGATGGTCTAAAGTCCGAAGGGTGGATGGAGGGAGGAAACTGAGGCAATTCGAAGTTGCAGCTCGGGTGACAAGCTAGGAGGAGATGGGCCGCGGGGATATGTCTGGTTAACTCTGGTCTGGCGAATGAAAAAACTCCGATGGAGTTCCAGTTTCATAGCGTTAGTGGCGGTGAGAAAGCGGCGAGAATTTAATTAAGAATTTCCATGAACGCAAACGCCATATTGCCATGGCACACACACGTCATCCCCTTCCTGGACGCGACTCGCCGTGCCCTTGCGCCCCTAATTAAATCGAAAGAAATCTTCTCAGCGTTCACCTCCACTCCGCCACTCCCGCCTAACACCCCTAAACCATTCTTCTTTTCTCTTTTTTCTTTACTTCTTTCTTATTATTCTTATTCTTCCTCTTTTTCCAGATGCCAATTTGCCAGCAAGAAATATTGAAAAGTTCTTTTCGACGAGAAAGAGAGGAATTTGCATTTTAAGCGCCCCTAGGAACTCGACCACACAACTTCCGTCTCATTTAGCGCAGCAACCATTGATAGACAGATCGTGAAATTTATTGGTTCGGCTGCAATTTCGTGGGTTTAGGAAAATAAAAATATTTTAGGTATCAGAACGGATTGCAATGTAGAATATAGTATCATATTTCAAAAATCGACTTCCTATTTTTTGTATTTGACCCCCCATCCCCCACCCCCATTTGTTCCCTTTTCGGTAAAAGCTATTCGATATTTGGTTTAGATCTGTCAACATTAATTCGTCCCACCGGCCTTTTAAATTTAACATTGGATTTTAAATAGAGAGAGTGAAATTTTTGGAAAAATGGCAAAATGAAGTACTTCTTAGGGTGGTTCCATAAACCTCGAGGCTCGATTTTGGACATATTTTCACCCCCTTTTTTCCTTTAAGGCACTACGTGGTTTTTTTTATTTCTTTTAGAACGCAAATAAAACAACAACTTGTTAGATTCTTTTGGCTTCTTTAAAAAACGTCTAAATTAAAATTAGCGAGACTAGCCACTCAAGTGAATTATTCATGACTGAATATATATCTTTAGTATTTCAAAAACTATTTCAAAAAAAGAACAAGCCATGAGTATTCTTTTCTCAAACACCTAAGTGTAGAACTACGTGACTCGGATTAGGGACCCCCCCCCCCCCACCTAAAGAATCCACGTGGTTCGTGAAGACCTCCTTATCAACTTTATGTAAACAAGAGTTTATTTACTTTTTAAAGAATGTTTAAGGAATAATTTTCACCCAATAACTTTTCATTTTAATCCCCATCCCTAATTTTGTGCCCGGGAAATATCCCAAAAATACAAAAAAGTCATTTTATGTCAAATTCATGCTATAAACAGTTTTCAAGTCATTTTCAACTAATTTTAAATCGTTCAAACAATTATTATTTGTTTAGATCATTTTTCCCCAGTTACTCGAGTGAACTTACTTTTTTTAGGGATAAATGATTTATTTTATATAAATAATAAATGCATTTGTTTTTTTCCAGCATGAATTATATTTATGTAAAAAGAGACTAGTTTTTATTTAACACAAAGTGATTACTCCTAACATTCGTTAATGGTGATATTAATTCACGAAAACACTAAATTTTATTATAAAAATTAAATTTTTTCGGGATAAATGATTTATTTTATATTAAATAATAAATTAATTTCTTTTTTTAGCATGAATTATTTTAATATGAAAAGAGACTAGTTTTTATTTATTTTCTAACTAATTTTAAATTGTTTAAACATATATTGATTTAGATATATTTACCCTATAAATCGTAAAAAATTATTCTTTTTCGGTATGAATTATAGAATTTATGAATGGCAATAGTAACACTTGTTTTTTAATATACTTGACTATTCTTTAACAATTTTAATTTTTTTAAATAATTTTTTTACACGATATGGATGCTAATTGTTTCAGAATGATTTTGTTGATACAAAAAAATACTCATTACTCTTATTCTATCTAGAATTCATTAACTACGTGAGTAACTAATAATTTTTTACCATTTACAGGGGAAAAATATTTGTTTAAATAATTACCAAGTATCCTAAACTCAAAATTATTACTCCTAAAATTCGTTAATGGTGATATTAATTCCCGAAAACACTCAATTTTATTATAAAAATTAAATTTTTTTTCGGGATAAATGATTTACTTTATATTAAATAATAAATTAATTTTCTTTTTTTTAGCATAAGTTATTTTTATGAGAAAAGAGACTAGTTTTTATTTATTTTTCAACTAATGTTTTTAATTCTTTAAGCATATATTTATTTAGATATTTTTGCCCTATAAATCTTAAGAAACTATTTTTTTCTGTATAAATTATAGAATTTATGAATAGCAATAGTAATACTTGTTATTTAATATACTTGACAATTATTTAAACAATTTTAATTTGTTTGAATAATTTTTTACTCGGTATGGATGCTTATTGTTTGAGAATGATTTTTTTGATACAAAAAATACTCATTACTCTTATTCTATCTAGAATTCATTAACTGCGTAAGTAACTAATAATTTTTTACCATTTACAGGGGAAAAATATTTATTTAAATAATTACCAAGTATCCTAAACACAAAATAATTACTCCTTACATTTGTTAATGGTGACATTAATTCCCAAAAACACTAAATTTTATTACAAAAATTAAATTTTTTAAATATTTTAATAATGGTAACTTTTTAATCACTTGAAAAATATGATAAGCAAAACATTTTTTTTACATTTGTAAACATGATTTATCCCGAAAAATGTTAACTTTTCACGATTTACTCGGAAAAAAATTGTTTAGCCAAATAATCATTGCTTAAATAAAAAAAATTATTTCTTTTAACTTTTTACATGCTATTTAACAAATTAATATAATTCATGTTGATAAGCGTTAATTGGTACCAATTCTGAAAAAGAAAAAAAATATCAAATTTGAAGCATTAAATAATGAATTTATACTTAAAAGGATTTAAAATTAAACAAATCTTAAATTCGACATTAAAAAAAAATTATCCAAATTAATTTGATGCAATTTTCGCTGATTTCTAGATATAGTTCTTAAAGCTCTTTAAAAAAAAAGGAAGACAATAAATCTACCTCAGCCTGGATTCGAACCCAGGATTCTTGAAAGAAATGGTATTTTTTAATTCGCTAAATATTGGTACTATCAAAAAGAGACGGCTGAAAAATACCGAAAAATAAAATTCGCAACAATGTAAACTGCCTGGATTAGAAACTTCCCGAACAATAAAACTTCCGAATTGGAAAATTTCCGCATAATAAAATACCTGAATTATAGAATTTCCGAATTGCAAAATTCCAGATAAATTTATAATATTACCAAACTACACGATTTCCGAATAATAAAATTCCCGCAAAAATATTGTCGAATTATAAAACATTCGAATTAGAACATTCCAAAAATTATAAAACTCCCAAATTAAAACATTTTTCTTTAATTTTATAAATATTATTTATTTATTAAAAATACAATAATAACATCTTTTTATTTACAAATTAAATTATTTTGAATGTTTAAAGTTTGGTAAATTATTCTATGAAATTAAAAGAACAATAATTGAAAAAATACGTTTTGGATAGCAATTTTTAAAATTATTATTATTATTTTAAACAGTAGTTTTAGAAACTTTAAGCATAATAAAATAATTCAGTAATATTATAAACTGTTGGAAATTTTATTTTTTGGGAATTTTCCAATTCGGTTATATTATAAACTGTTCGGGAATTTCATTATCCCGGAATTTTCCAATTCTATAATATTATAAATTGTTCAGGAGTTTTATCATTCTGAATTTATCCAATTTGGAAATTTATTATTCAGGAGTTTTAAAATTTGAAAATTTTATTATTCAGAAATTTTATGATACGGGAATTTTACTGTTCGAGAATTTTCCAACTTGGGAATTTCATTATTCGGGAATTTAGAGTGTCGAGAATTTTATTTTTGGACTTTTTCAGTTGCTTCCATAGAAAAGAAAAAATCATTCTTTGAATAGAATTTAAAAACAAAACAAAAAACTTAAATCAACATTCTGACACAGTGTCTGGGAAATTTTCGGCAAACAATTCAGTACAGATATTTAAAACATGGAAATATAAGAATAAAACACAAAAACCCTTGCTCTTAGGAGTTTCATTTGGAGCATTTTCTTTCCTGTCCTTGCTTTTCCCCTCAGTACCTTCTCACAAGCACCGATGGCCTGTCCTGCTATCGTTGGCCCTCATCCCTCGTCTTGGTCCACAATACACTATTCTTCCCGTCGACATTGACTAATGGCACTTCGCCCGACATCTATGTAACATGTATATATCCAAAATGCCAGCTATCTTTACCTTATACTCTTTTTCTACAGATATCTCTAAAAATTTTCATTGCGATCTCTTTTTTATGCATTCACGAATGGCTTCCAGATATTCTAGTCGATTTAGAATTTCTTGCGAATAAAAATTTACATTTTAAGTTCTTAAAATTGCTGCTCATGTTCATTTGAGTAAAAGAAGACAATTTTTCAATTTACATTTCGCGCCAGATTTGAGGGAAAGAATACATTTAAACATAACCTCAAACCCAAAATAATTTTGCCGAGAAAATTAAATTTATAACTATTTTATCTATTAGAATGCTAAATAATATCTTTTCCACTGTCATACATTCATAAACTAATTTTTAATCCGTCTATTTCATCTATCCTTTTCTACAAGATAACTTTTATTTATAGAATCTTTGTAGAGTATAATAATTATTATAATAATTATAATTATTTGGGAATATGAATTTTCTTCAAAATTGAGTAAATATGCAGAAAAATTAAATGAAACAATGATGAAAAAATGTATATTAAATTTCCAAGGATAGCCCTACTTTTAAAGGAATGTAACTTGAATTTTCATTTACTTTTAATGAACTCCATTTTTGTGCATTTTAAGCGAAATTTACATAAAATTCTATAATTTGGCAGGTTATAATTTGACTCAAAAAGAATTCCAGTAACCTAATTTTTAAATAATTTATTTTACGGAATTTATGTGGAACATTAATAAACATTTGTGAGAAAATTAATCTAACGTTAAGTCAGTTCAAAGAAATTTTATATCTTTTTTTATTTTAATTATAAACGTTAAAGTATTGTAACTAACTCTGAGTACTTTAATTCTATCTAATATTTCTTGAACGAAAAACATTAAATTTTGTATTTAGAACTGCTGAAGACCTTCGTTCCATTGATTATTATTATTGAGTTACTTAGTATATTAATTGGATAACCCTGCATTTTTCATTAACTTGAAGTTTTAAAATTGTTCATTTTAAAAGGAAAAAACTACAGCTTCATCCATTCATGAACCTAGGTTTTCCCCAATAAGAATAGTTTCGAGATATTAATTGAGAATTAATAATCAGATTATTGTAGAATTTGTCTGAGTATCTTTTAATAGCAAACTTGATAAAAAAGTCTCTAAAGTCTCTTTAAAAGATCTAATGGGATATATACACTATAAGCGAACAAATTATAAATAAAATAATAGAAAGCAATAAGTTTCCTTTATATTAAATACAGTAAACTTCCACCTATGTCCCCCGCCGTAAATCGGATACGCTCACGAATGTCCTGCGTTGGAGGGGCCCCCACCCCTACCGCGAGTCTTCAGGATATTTGTGCCCAGCAACGTTCATTGGCTGTCTCGGCCTTGTATCTATACGCCCACTGTAAGCAAAATTTCAAACTGAGCATGTGATTCAAAGCGCGGGTCAATTTAGAATCAATAAAGATATACTGTCATCTTCTTCGTATTCTTGGTTGGCGCTATACCTGCTTTATAAAAGCTTTGTATATCCGGTCATGACCAAGTTGAGGGGGGGTGGAGTCCCCTGAATCTGAAGCAAACAACGTCGGGCCGAGCTCAGCAGCGCTATCTCAGGAGAAATAGTACAGTTAGCTCGGTTTCCCGACTATTACGTAGCAAGGCGGCAGAATTCGAATATACAACAGGCACCCCCGCACCGGGCAACTCAGCAAGTTTAGATTGTGATATAGATTTTTAAATTTCCCTTTTTTATAAATATAGATATATGGGACGCTATTTTGAATTAAGGGTTTACTAAGATTTCCTATGAGCAAAATGGATGAGGGCATTTGAAAAGTTTTGAAATAGATCTTATTAGGTCTGTTCTATGTATATCAAATCTGGGACAAGCCCAGAGGACATGGTCTAGGTCTTCATCTATTTCAGGGTTGCAGGGGCAAACTCCAGTAGTTATAATATGTTTTCGGGCAAGGCTAGCATTTAAGGAATAATGGTTTCTCCTCATGCGACATAGCGAGACCATGCATTCTCTTTGGGCGTTAAATGAAGAGAACCAAGGTTTTTTGCTGTATTTTGTTTTCACCTATTTCTATGTAGTAGTTGTTATAAATTTCATGTAGCGATTTCTTGGCGGAGGCGAAGAAGTCGGAAAAAGGGAGGGGTACATTGAGAAGAGTGGCAACCTTAGCTGCTGATTTAGCTGCTACACTTGCCGCTTCATTACCTGGGACACCTTTCTGACCAGGTGTCCAAGCTAGAGTTACCATGCATCTAAGCTTATTCAAGACTGCTAGGCGATTTCTTATTATAAATATCAGGTAGGAATTTATAGATCCAGGATTATTGGTTTCTACACCTTCTAGGACACTTAAGGAATCTGTGAAAATTACTGATTTATCAGAACGGTGACTGATGATGTAATCAAAAGTATATATTATATATATTATATTATTGATTCAATTCAAAAAATACAAGCAAAGTTAGATAATTTCCACATCCGCGTGACTTGTGCATCCGGACACACTAAGGCGCAACCTGCTGTGCACTCATTATTCAATTTTGAAACGTCTGTGTATAAGTGTAAATAGTCCTCGAACTAGCTATTTACAAGGTCTTTAAAGTGATTTGTCGGAGAGGGGTTATTCTGGATAAGTCAGCCCATTCCTGTACTCATGTTAGGGGCAAAGAGCTTGTCTTCATAGGGAAATTCATACAGGGAATGCATTTTTCATTTACGAATCTGATGTTTTAAATTTTTTACTTTTTCAAACATATTCAGGAAGACGAATTGATTTATGATATTGACTTTCTTTTTTCTAATAACCTGATCCGAAAGAGAGATGAGCATATCTGGAAGCGGGTGTTCCAGGTCTTCAAAGGTTTTAATAATATATTTTTTTGCGAAAAAGGAAAACCTTTTCTTAAAAGGTGGCTCACAGCATTCTGCCAACATAAAGTTAACGCGAGTGTTGCCTCTGTAGCCAATGGCTAGCCTTAATGTTTGGTTGCGAATTTTTTCTATTTGATCAAAATATTTGTGAGACGAGAAATTAAAAACATGAGATCCGTATTCCAGACTGCTTGTTATGAGAGAGACATAAACCATCCAAGGATGTTTGGGTCTGCCCCCCCCCCCTCTACCATGTGCCTCTTAATACTTTAAAGATGTTGAGTATTGTTCTTATCTTATCGCACAAATAAAGAAAATGATATTGGAATGATAGCTTAATGTCTAGAATAATTCCGATAAATCTGATGTGAATCGAGGAGGAGATAATAATGTTTTCTAATGATAAGGTATATGATGGGTCAAATATATCTAGGTTCTGTCTGTTGAAAAATACGAATTTAGCTTTTTCTGGGCAGAGCTCAAGATTTCTTTGTCCTGAAAAACAGAAAGGTCGTTCATGTACTTCTGACGGGATTTGATACATACTTTTAAGTCAGCACAACGACAAAGAATAGCAAACTCTATCATGATGCAATTTCCAGGGATTAGAGGATGTATTTTCCTGGTACAAATTGAGTAGTTTATTGGACTGACAACCCTGAGCAAGACCGACTGTACTCCAACTAGGGCCCGCCAGTTCACCGTTAATTCTGTAATATGCGTTTTTGCAAGAGGTAGCATTGTAGATAAGTCTAGCCATTTGTTGGGGAACACCGATTACTTTAAGATCTTCACTTAGAATTTGGTGAATGAGACTGGGGAACGCACCTTTCAGATCCAGAAAGAGGCCCGCAACAACTTCGCCACTTGCAAAACCCGAAAAAATCTCGGATGATAATATAGTGAGGTTATCAGCACAGGATCTTCTCTTTCGAAAACCAAATTGCGCAGGGGAAAGTATGTGATTGTGCTCCACGTAACACGAGAGTCTGTTGTAGATGAGCCTTTCCATCAATTTAAGCAGGCATGAAGCTAAAGCAATTGGACGGAATTTTTCTCGTGATGATTTAGGTACAAAGAAAATTAAAAAGTTATTAGAAAGGTAAATTTCATTAAAAATCACAAGAAGAGATGTTTTTACCTCATCAGGAAGCTGAAGTAAAATATTATTATCAATTTTGTCTTAGCCAGGAGAGGATTTAGTTTTTACTGAAGTTAAGGCTATAGAAAGTTCAGCTTCCGTGAACGGTGCCTCTAGGAACTCGTTCTTCTGAAAGTTTTCAGGGAAGGAGTCGAAGAAGACCGTTGGTGAAAGCATCTCCTCATCCAGAGAATAGAGTTTTTGAATCGTCTCTCTATCCCCTGAACAAGATGCATTCGCCGTTTGAGTGTATTTGTTCTTAAAACACTTGATAACTCGCCAAACTCTTGAGATCGGTGTTGTCCTATCTAGGGTCTCACAGAATTTCCTAAAGTTATTTTAACGTGTCGCGTTCAATGTAGCCTAGTTTTAGCTTCTATTCTATTTAGATTAATGTAGTTAACTTCGCTTCTGCGCCTCCTGTAGGCTGCCAATGCTGACTTCCTTTCCTCAGTTGCAGCGTCGCAGTCCGCACCCCACCATGGAACAGGCATAAATTTTTCTTTTTAGCTTTAGAGTGAGTAAAGTTTTTGGGAGGTCTTGAGGGAAGACGAAAGCCTTATTTCATTTTTCTCCTGAATGGATTCCGAGATGTTATTAGAAAAGAAGAACCAGTCGAATTGCTTAAGAATGTATTTGTGAGAAAAATACGAAGCTATTGGGGTAGAAATACCTAGACTGGATAAGAGATTCTGAGACACAAAAGTTAGGTCAATTATTGAAGGAGGCTGTCTGGTCTAGTACGATGGGTGGGTCCACCTATTTTAAGGGGAATAAGATTATAAGATTATGAAATGTAATTAAATAATATAGTTTACGCCACGGAAGATTTAAAATCATCAGAGGCGGGCACTCTGTATAGGGAAATAATCAAAATTTCGCCTAGGGAAGTGCTGATTGAAATTGCTAGATTCTCTAGACTATTTTCAATGCTAAAGATGGAAGTGACTTTAGAGAATGTAATTTCCCTTCTTATAGCAATGGCCAAGCCACCCCCGTTATTAAATTGCCTTTCTGCTCTGATGATATTGCAGTCTTTGATTTTAAAATTTGAAGTTGATTCGGAAAAGGTTTTAGACAAAAGTAGAATGTCGAATTCGTCACGGATGTTTGATAGGTCCCCCTGTTTATGCAAGTCTTCCCTACAATTCCATTGAGCAATTCTCAACCTATTAAGCTGAGCCATCCATAGCGAGCAAGAGCAATACTTTATTTAGAATATTTTGACTTTCCTCTGTTTTGAGGGGACCCGAGACTAGTAGTTCCGCCAAGTTCATCAGAAGAGACAGGGTTGCATTGATGATTGGTGATTTCGTTGAGTTTCAATCTGGGGAATGAGGGGGTCAGTAGGGCGAGTTGATTTGAAGGTAGAGTGTGGAGGAGGGGTTAGGGAGGGGAAGGGATAAGTGGGGGAGTGGTGAATGAGGAGCTTGTAGAACCAGTACTATTTTGTTTTTGTAGAGCAAAACCGTTTAGAAAAAGGCTGGTAGTGCCAACACGAGGAGCCCTGCATTGGTTTTGGATGAACTCTGCAAGTTTCCATCCAGGTTGAGAAGGGGGTTTCGATGTCTGTGGAGCCTTGAGGGCTTTCAGAATTTGTGAATAATAAGGTTGTTAAAGCTGTAAACTGGAGCATTGGGAAGCTAAATGTTGGAGAATGGTTAGTTTTTGAAGGGGTTGGTGAAGCGTATTCAGCTCCCTTACTGGATCTGAGGATCGAATTGCCTTCTTTGAAAGGTACTTTGCATTTAGTAGAAAAAACTCGTAACTCTCTCTGAAAAAGAAATTCCGGGCATTTTTTGTAAGCGGGTGAGTGATCCCCACCACAGTTCGCGCATTTATGAGCGCTGTTCGCGTTAGGACATTGCTTCATTTCAGTGTGAACCTCCGAGGAACCGCAACGCCTGCAGCGAGCACTGTATCGACAGTGAATATAAATGTGTCCAAATCTAAGGCATTTGATGCACATTTTCGGTTCCGGGTTGTAAAGGTTTACTGGAAAGGAGGCCATGTAAATGGAGCTCCTTTCTGGGAGAGCCGTGCCCTCGAAAGTAACCAAGGTCGATTCAGAAAGGATTATTTTAGTTTCCTGTGTGGCAGGATCTATGGTTTTTCGGTTAAGTCGAAGCGCTCCGATGATCTTAGCCTTGCCTCTCAAGGATCCAACCACCTCAAGATTCTAGATTATTTCTTATTCCGAAATGTCATGGGTAACGCCACAAATTACACCCTGGCACGTCACAAAGCTGAAGGGGACAAGAGCAATAAGCCCTTCTATTTTCTTGGAGATTTCTTCCAAGAGGGCATTTGCTGCTTGCGCGGTTTTTGCCATGATTCTCAACTGGTCAAAGCCGCTGCTGCGAACATCGCTGATTGGGCCTGAAAAGTACTTCTGAAGCAGACGACCGCACGTGTCTGCGGCAGGGTCTTTTTTAGCTTGCTCAGAATTAGGGTTGCGTTGGACTATAATAGGGCATTCTCCCTTTTCGAGAGCACTGTAGCGAAGAGAACGAGCATGTTGATCATGGGGAGGGGGTCGTGGTTTGATTCCACCAACGATTTACCTAAGGGCGAAAGTGAAACCTGCGTCCCTGGGATAATTTCGGTTTATGACCAGTTAATAGAAAGATCCATGAATTCTACGTTATTGTCCGGGTCAGGGAATGACAGATTGGCCGCTAGATTATCGGATTCGACGGAATTTCCGGATTTCTCAGAATCAGCGTTTGAAATATTTTCCCTATTACCGACTCTCTGTTTTTTTCTTTTTCTGTCTCTTACGCTTCTTAGACTCAAAGACGTAAAATTCATTTTCCTTCTTATTCTTACGAAACTAGAGACCATGCCTCAGCAATGTTAAAAAAAGAATGGTAATTAAAGGGATAAGTAGGGAAAACACAACGCGTATGATCGACCAAGTGGCTCGAACTTTAAAAATGGCCTACACCGGCCAGAGACCGTAGTCACTGATCAGTACACCGCACTACCACGGCACAGCACACCTGACAAATGTTTTCTCAAGATGCACTGTCAATAATAATGCTTTTCGGCACATGCGCATTTGAAACAGTCGCAGTCCATTAGCATGCAATTGATTAGCATGATGGATTTTTTAGTTCCTTCAAATAGTACAATTTGTCAACTAAAAATTAATATAATATAATCAAAAACTGACTCACATATTTCGCGCCATATTAAGTATTTCGGCATGACCTCACTGTCTGCATTGCATCTGCACCCGACTTTTTGGAGAAAATTTTATAAACGCAACGGTAAGTTATAAAGGCCTGAATAGTAATATCTCTCAAGTCAAGAATTATTTTCTCAGTCATGTTCCATTCTTTTGTCGATTAGAAATCTTTCAGCGTCATGATATAAAATATGCAAAATTTGAGGGTAGTGTATCAGATCGGGTGCTCTTATCTCAAATTCCGGACAGTTGATTGTATCTCGGGATACTGGAAGGTCGTCAATCGACAAAATAATGTAACATGACTGAGAAAATATATTCTAAGCTTGAAGAATTGTACTATTCTCACATTTAAGAGTTACTTTTACATATCGGGACCGCAGTGGGAGGTGAAGGAACTGCGCAAGGGGAACGTAAAAGTGGAAGAAAAACAGTTTTGAAAATCAAAACTTACCACAAATGGTTAATTTTGGCTTATTCTATAAAAAATTTACGCTTCTCTTTATACCTTGATCCTGTAATATGACCACTTTAAAAGTTGACAGTTTAGAGTTTTTTCATATTTTTAAAGATGAATGCCTGTTAGAAAGAAAGACGAAAATATGTGAAATTTACAGGCCATTTAAATCAGTTCTTGTTCGAATCATCCCATCAATTTTACGTTGGTCTTAGGATCTTTTTCCTAATTTCAAGATTTGCTTAAGTTTTCAAGATTTTCGTTATTCTCGTGAATAGCGACAGGAAACGATTTTTTGGTTCAAAGTTTCACTATTTAGATGAAAGCAGAACTACTTTGTTCGAAATTCATTTTTTTGTTCATGATTCATTATTTTGAATAAAAACATATTGTTCGTTACAAATTTAACAATTTCGTTGAACATTTCACCTTTTCTGTTGAAAATTTGTCCTTTTCGGTAGACAATTCATCTTTTAAATGTTGTTTTTTGGGTATTTCATGCATGTATTGTGAAACATTTATCATCTTCACTTAAAAATTTAGCTAACTATTTGGATTTTTCTATATTTAATTAAAACTTTGTCTTTTGTGGTAGAATATTATTGTTTTTGGCAACTTATTAACCTTATTCATTGCAAATGTATTGATGGAAAATTATACTATTAGGTTGAAAATTCTTTTTAAATCTCAAAATATGGTTGAAAATAGATTCATGCATTTTATCAAAAAAAATTCTTTAATTGAATAACAGTTTTTTTATTGAAAATTAATTTTTTTACACACTTGTTTCATTGAAGATTTATTATTTCAGTTACTAATTAATTTCTTGGCTTAAAATTTGTTGTTGAAAATTCATTTTTTTTTTGGAAATGAATTTGATTGACTGAAAATTTAGCTATAATTTTTTAAAAAATTAGTCTGCTTTGGTTAAGGATTTAAAAAAGTCGTTGAAAACTCGTATTTTTTTGTTTAATTCAACTGTTTTTGATTAAAAAATAAAATATTTTTAACGGAAATATCGAATGTTACATTTTTTGTTTTAAATATTCATCCTTTTATCAAAAACTCGTCCTTTAATCTAGAATAGAAATTTATTATTTTACCTGAAAATACAATTCTTCCATTTTTTGTTCAAAATTCATCCCTGAGTAAATTTTTGTTTTCAACAATAATTATTTCAATTTGAATAATGCAATAAAAATATAGAAAAATTGTGATTTTTCACCTGTTGCAAAAATACTACTTTTGATTAATATTTGAAAGTAAAATTAATTTTCCTCATGTATAGTTTTGGGTAAATAAAAAATTTGCATTCAGTAAATCTTAAATTTTTACAGTTTCATTATGCACACAAAATGTGACGCTCTTTATCATTGCTCCTCAACTTAAACTAAAATCTTAATTATGTGTGTGTATTTTTCAACATTCTTTCCTTCGGCTTTTTTAAATTACCCAATCGACATTGAGGAAAAGCGACAACAATGCTTTCGAAATTTTTGTGACACATCTATTTTTTAGAGAAGGGCAAGTAGCGAAAGCGCGCTGTGCGCGCACATCCCCATTCTTATACATACCAAATGAGATGATTAATTTTTTGTATGAACAATACAAATTTTTAGAAATGAAAAACGTCTTTCTAGTAAAAAGCTTCATTTTTGGTCCATTATAAAAATTTGAATGAGTCGATTTCATGTAGAAAAATCACTCATTCTTACAAGCATCATAAATTTAAAATTAATTTTGAATGTTTTGCCAATTATTACAGGTAAATATTTCTCTAAACTGCTAAAAATGTGCATACCTTAGCAAATAAAAAAGTTTTAAAAATACTATTATCTAATTAATAACAGATAAACATTCATAAAAATGTATAAATCTTACTTTCTTTGAATATTAATCGTAATATTAATCTTACTTGCTGTGAATACTATTCCGATTATGCACTAAGATTGACATTTTACTTTTTTTAATGATGCGATTAAAAAATATTGAATCTTCTTGTACGAGTTTTATATATTTCTTTTCAGAACAGAAATATGAGAATAACTATTTTTTAGTTGTTTAAATTCTTAATTTATTATTTGCTTTGAAAACTTTAAACCGGTTCATTAATTACCCTGAATTTTCTAAGAGCTATAACACTAAAAAAGCCCCACGCATCGACTTTAGTTCACTACTATACGATCAAGTGAAGCGTGGAGTGCAGATGGTGCTAGGAGTATTTCCAGCCTGAGGTCCCTATAATGAAGGACGTGCCACCGAGGCTGCTTATTTCCTATTGGCTACCAACAAGCAGTTGTCACTTCCGCTCTATAGTGTGAACATAGTAATTCGGACACTTACGTTTTGAGTATAAACAATATAGTATACAGAGCTGTTTTAAGTTGTAAAGTTTTTAATTTAGTGTTTATAACAATGGGAGCCAACAATTTGAGTATGCAAATAGAAAGTCCGCGATATTATTCTTTTAAAAATGTGAAAATTGCAGCTAAGTCTCTGAAGACAATTAGTAAATGGTTTTGTTTATAAACTAACCTCGAAATGGCCGTGCTGTTGTATTTACAAATGGAAAAAAATGACGCGAATCTATACATCTCTGAATTGTGATAATTCCACTAAGAAAGGCTTTCGCCTATTTCAATTTCCGAAATTGGAAAGCCAAAGAAAGGCCTGGTTAAAAAACAGTGGTCTTGATGTCCTGGTTGAAACTGGAAGATGGTCTCCCCATTCTAACTCGTATCTATGTGATGTTAGTTTTTATACAACATGCAGAAATGTATAAAATTACAGAATTCTACACGGAAAAAAATTTGGTAGCACTGCTGCACTGACACTAGTGACGTTGCTCGACCATGTGAAAGCGCAACTGCGACGCCTCTTTTAGGTTAACTGTTGCATATTTTTGGAGAGTAAGTGCTCTCCTA
>JAAAKG020070405.1:0-11755 GCA_010014905.2 Druon quercuslanigerum
CCCTCCCTACCGAGTGAGTCACGCCTACCCCGAAAGGGAAACGGCTTAATGGTGTAATAATAATAATAATAATAAATTGAGAGAAGGAGTGTTTTCTTTTATTTACTACAATTGTTGACCAAATGTAAGAACTAACGTTTTCCTGATGAGGAGAGTTGTTGGCTCTCGAAACGTCGAATGTTTTTTTGTAAATAAAAGACGTACTACACCTGACGTTATTGTTGTCTGAATTATGTCACTTGCCATCATATAGAATTATTCTCTACAATTTATCATTCACTCAGACGATATTAACACCACATCTATATTAGCAACATCGATCATAATTATAGTTTTAGGCAAAAAAAATTATTTTTAACAACATAGTTAAGTTTTTAACGAAAAAGATGAAGCTTATTTAAAACAAAAGTTTTAACAAAGTAATTTAATTTTCACGCAGTTGAATTTTCTGTTTAAAAATTTCTCGAGCAAAGACGATTAATTTTTAACCAAACAGTTGTATGTTTATTAACGAAAGATGAAATTTCTACTAAAAAAGATGCATTTTGTCAATTAAAAATACAAATTTTCAACAATTAAAAAATAAGTGAATTTTATTCAACAAATATTTCATTTGACTTTTCAACACCACAATATGAATGTTCAAGAAAACAGTTGAATTTTCAACCAAAAAGGATGAATTTTTAACAGAATATTTGGATTTACAACCAAACAGTTGCATTTTCATCCAAGAAAGGTGCAATTCCTGGTCAAATATATCTATTTTTAAACGAAATGAGATATTCTTAACAATTAAAAAATAGTTGAATTTTCAAAAAAACATTTACACTTTCGACCAAAATTTTGTAATTAAACATATAACTTCAAAATAATAGTGGCAATTTCATCCTAAAAAGAACATACTTGAAGTTTGAACCCAAAAAGACGAATTTTCAACAAAACGGTTGAATTGACCATTGATAATTAAAGGCCAGAATCTTCAATTTGTAGAATGGTTAACCTAAGAATCTCTTAGGGTGTCATAAAAGTACCCTGACAGATAAATGTTTCCTCCGGTAAGATATTTTTCAGGGAGCCTATGGTCATTTTTGAAGTAATTTTTAAGGAGGAATTCAATTGTGACCTTTATTTTTATCTTGACCCTGGTCATAGGTACATTAGTCTCTTGAAGGTCACTCGAGGGTTATTTAAACTTGAACAAGGTTTGCATACCACTGGGAATAGAAGGTTCACAAATTTTTTCATAACGAGCAAAGTTACTAACTTTAACAAGGCGTATTCAGTGGAGATCTTAACGATGACCTCGACAATGAACTTCAAGGTCATTTCAAGGTAAATTTTTCCATTGGGAACCCTCTTTTTTACATACGCAATGAACAGAGTTGTACGTTTTAAGTTCGAATATGTACTCAGGCTATAGGTCCAATTTGACTCTAACCCAGAAGTATGCAGACCTTGTTTAAGTTAAAATGACCCTAGAGTGACTAAAACGTTACAATTTACCTACAACCTGGATAAATATTTGAACGTGAAATTTCCCGCTCTATCGATTTCCGATGTAAATAAGGGGGGTTCGATTGTTTTTAAATTGACCTTAAAACAACCTTGATGGTCATCGTCAATATCGAAGTAAAGGTCACCATTAAATTTCTCGTTAAAAGTCAATTCAACAATGACCTTGACCTTCTGTGACACCGTATAAAGAACCGTATTTCAAATTATTCTCAGCTATGTTTGTTTTTCACTCAACAGGCTTCTTAGGCGCATAAAGTTGAATTCATATTAAAACAGAAAAAATGGGGGTTCACTAAAGTTGCACCTCAAATAAAAATTGGTATCATTTAGAACTTAAACTTCAGTAGATAAATGTAGAGAGCCAAAAGGGTTCGTTCAGAGCGCTATTGAAAAGAACGTAAAGACGAATTCACAAGCCAAACGCTTGCAAAGTAGGTTTCGTAAGTTAGGGATCGATTTATGGTGGGCGACCAATGACTTGATACGAACAGTTTTTTGCATATGAATATGCCTTTATGTGCACAAATTTGCTACATAACCTACAAAAATATTTATCAATTTATTATATCTATTTTAATTGCGGTAATATTTTTCCCTTCAACTATATTTTTTTAAGTTAAGTCCATCAGAGTTCGATTACATGTGTGCTTTAAGGTAAAAATAATTTTATTAATTAAAGAAAATGTCGAAGCGGGCAAAGCGAAAAATAGGTTCTTTGTAAGTAGGCTCAATTGCCATTGGGATCGTTTAAAAGACCAACTAAGGTATCATTTAGAGCTTATTTATCGGTTTGGTTTCCTTTTCAGCAACTTTGTTGCAACTTCTTTGGAACCAAAAATGAGTTCCAGTGGGATCTCCAGTTTTTTCTGCTAAAGTTCTGTAAATTACTGCGAATTATTATTTATTTCATTTGCGAATATCCGAAAATTTAGTGCATGACTCAAGGACCATATCCTGTTGTGTACATAGTAATACAAGAAACAGAATTTCAGTTAAAAAAAGGCGGTTGACTTTCAGATGTAACCAAAAGGATTATTCGCCAGTTGAAAGTCAACTGATGATTATAACATGACTTTAAGTAACGAGCTTGATTGAAAGTCAACTGCTTTTTGTACGTAGAATGTACTTTATAGGTTAATTTTAACAGAAAGATTGTTGACTTTCCGTTAACGCGTCCATCAAAAGTGTTTGCGCATCACCTCATCGCATTTCGCGTACGCCTTTCTGCCAGCTCAAATTGAATTTCAGGGCACGCGAATGAAAATCATCCAGAGTTCAACATACCTGTCAGGTAATCATCATATTACTCGTATATCAGATAGGAGGCACTGCACGGAAGTTCCATTTCTGGTTGAAATTAAGTGACTTACTTAATTTAATGCAAAATTCCCTCTCTCCCTTTACCTTTCGAGAAACGTAGCCATTTTCTAAACACAAATTTTATTTTTATTTTGCGTTTTTTCGCGCAAAATGATCGAAAGAGGAATTTTCAACTAAGAAAGATGAGTTTTCTACCATAAGGGATAAATTTTCCACAGCCCTTAAGGAACTTTTGCCCCCCCCCTTTCTATGTGAACGTGTGGTAAAGCATGAGTATAATTCGCTTTTCAATAAAAATTAATTAAAAACATTTATATATTAAACTGCGAAGACCAAAATGCTCTCAAAAGAGGGTTAGGAGGCTGATTTTTTATAAAAATAGGTGGATGCCATATTAATTGTTATGTAGATGTAATTTAGAATCTATATTAAATTTAATAGACAAATATTAATCGAAAAAATATTTGAATTATGGAGCAAAAAATGATTTTCTACCAAAAGAGATGAATTTTTAAACCAACTAGGATCAGTTTTCAAACTAAAACAGTCAAATGTTTTAGAAACCATTTGGCTTTTATTCCTGAAAAGATGGGTTTTCAAAAAAGAAGACCGATTTTCTATCTAGAAATACGTATTTCAATAAAATATAAGAATCTTCGACCATGCAGTTGCATTTTTTACCAAAAAGACGTAATTTCTAGAAAAAAATTGAAATTCAAAAATGAAATATAAATTTTCTTACAACTAAAATTTAGTTTTAAACAGATAGATTAATTTTCTACCAAATTATTAAATTTTTAAGTCAGAAAGATGAAATTTTTACAAAACACTTTAAGTTTTAACCCCAAAAGACGAACTCTCAACAAAACCTGCAATGGTTTACATGTAAGCAAAACCAGTTTTTAATTTGAAATAATAAATGAGTTGAATGCAACCCAAAAACACGAATTTTTTAGCAAAATAATCAAATCGTCAACTAAACAGGAATAATTTTTACCAAATAGTTGCGTTTTAAAGAGAAAATGATGAATTTCCAACCATTTTATTGATTTAGCACTAAAATAATTATTTTTAAAATGAAAACATACATTTTCGACCAAAAAGTTCAACAAATTACCTGTATTTAAAACAAAATAGTTCAATTCTCAACAAAAAATTTAATTAATCATACTTTAGATTGAAATGTTTTAATTTAAATCAAGAGCAGTTGAACTCAACCAAGAAATGCGAATTTTCAACAAAATATTTATATTTATAACTGAAGAGACAGATTTGCAACTAAAATGCTGAATCTTCAAGAAAAAATATTTTTGAAAAAAGGAAGTCAACTTTAACTAAATAATTATAATTGACGTGAAGTTTTTGACTAAAAAATGTCACAAAATATTTGAGTTTTCAGTAAAATAATTAAACTTTTAACAAAATATAACAAATAAGAAGAATCCTCAACAAAAAAGAACATTTTAACACAACTACCAGGTATAATAAATTCTAACAGAAAAATACAGTAAAAATAGATATTTATAATAAGAAGATTATTATAAAAAAGATTGATTAAATCAATTAAGATTCAGCACGCGCTTGAATTGGAAAAAGGTGGAGTTGAACTTGATCAAGAAATCGAAGAACTAATTGAATAATTCGAATGCAATATTGATTTGAGTGCTGAATCCTAATTTATTTATTAAAGGTGTATTATAATAATCTTATTCTTATAAATATTACAATTGATGGTCATCCCAGAAAAGTAAAAGGCGTCTTTTGGGACATTTTAAATAACACAATAAATATTTGCGATCGTGGTGAAAGAATATTTCTGCTAGGATGCAGAAAGAGTTCTAGTTAATTTTGGGAATCTAAGAACAAACTATAACGGAGATAAATTAGTTGGTTTATGTTTAAAAATGGGCCTGTTTATTGCATGTAGTTGGTTTAGACATAAAATGATTTCCATGTACACCTGGTCTAAATTAAATAGCGATATTATAATTGACTTTGTTGTTTCGAATGAAAGACTAAGAGAGCTTCAAAGATACAAGGGTTTCGGACGGTTCTATATGCTATACTGATCATTACCTTCTCATCTCCAAAATAATCTTAGGTCAGGGATGGAGAAAAAAGAGAACCATAAGGAAATGAAACAATCGCGAAACAAAATTGAGAACGTACAGAAACCGAATGTGCAAATAGATTTTAGAAATAAGATGAACGAAAGCATATATAGGGCAACTAGAGAGGCGCTTATAGGAAACAAAGATATTGAGGGCGCATGGACTATTGCAGTTGTCTGTTGTGGAGGGGAGGTGAAACCCCTACTTGGCGCGTTGTCGAATGGCGGATAGGGGAATGCTCGCTGGAAACAGAGAGTAGGGCTGAAATAAAATGGTCCCAGCAGACCAAACAAACTTAGATTCCCAAGTCAAGGCGTGAACAACCGCGCCGAGGACTGAGTGGCACCAGAGAGTGGTCTCAAACGGTTTGTCTAATATATCAGGTCGCATCCTAGAGTATACAAACATTACCCTCGCATGCGGGGCTCTGCGGGGGTGGACTTTTATTTTCCTAGCTACTTATGGGATTATAATGGTTTCAGAAAATGAAAACTTAAACAGGAGCATTTGTGAGGAGACGGGAGGTCCATTGGACGTGGCAAGAAAGTGCGTATCGCAGTTATATAGCACCATACGCGAGATAATATTTTCTGCAAGGGAAGACGAAATGTGGATTTGAGAATCAAGGAGGGAATTACGAAGTTGGATGATATAGCGAGAAGACTTAACGTAGCTACAAGCCATGTTGAGGTCTACCTACCAACCGTACCAACCTATATTGGATACCTTGCTCAAAAAAGAGCTAGGGAAACTACACGTAAGGCGATTGCGAAGACGAGTGCAAACACAAGCCCAAAGCGGGACCGAGACAGAAGAAACTGAGGACACTCCCACTCCCCAGTATGGGAAGCGAGAGAGGGAGCCCTCGCTGAGCCCCGTTGAGGCGAGCAGCGCCAAGCCAACTAGTAAGAAGCCGAGGATCGTAAAGGCTTCAATGCCTGCGACCTCGACTCTAAGCAAGAAGGAGAGAGAAGAAAAGTCTGATTCCGGGAATATCAGGAAGCAGAAGAAAATGCAGCGGAGATTTCGACCCGAGGCGGTTTTTAATCAAACCAGCCGACGGTGTGAGTTACCCGGAGGTCCTGAAGGAGTTCAAGCAAAAAGTTAAGCCTGACGCCCTTGGCGTAAAAATCAGGGGGATTAGACAGACTAGAAAGGAAGGGTGTCCTTGTGGACCTCAGTCCTACATCGAAAGGAAAGGTTGAGTCTTCAGCAGCCATTAAATAAGCGGTAAGTGATGGGGGTAGCATACACGACCTCCTGCCCCGCACCGAGGTTGAGGTCTTCGACCTCGATTTAACTACCGACGCGTAGAAGGTCAAAGCAGACGGTAGAAGACACTTCGGCAACAAGAATGTAGGAAACAAGAAGGTCTGCCTCACGAAAAGACCCTTCAAAGGCAATCTGAGGGCTTTTGTGGACCTGACAGAAGAACTAGCAGCGAGGTTGATACACGCGGGACACCTGAAGGTAGGATGGGTGTCCTGTCATGTGCAGAAGAAAACAGAGAGGACAAGCTGCTACCGCTGCCTAGGTTTTGGCCACATGGCAGCCGGTTGCGAGGGCCCTGGCCGAAAGAGGACCTGCTGGATATGCGGCAGGAAGGGCCATAGGGCTGCGGCGTGCCAAAGTACGCCGCAGTGCTACCGTTGTGCCGAAAAAGAGGAGAAGCCCCGGACAGATCTATGCCGGGGAGTATGAGGTGCTTAGCGTTCAGGAAGACAGCCTCGTTGAAGAAGGCTCATGGACGTCCAAGCTAAAGAAGAAAAAAGCGTACATGATAATGTTGAATATTCTAGGTCTTAGCGGCGAGGAAAGAGATAAATGTAAGAATGATTACAGACACAATAAAAGGGTACTCAAATGACTATTTAAGGAAACTAAAGTTAAATTAGACCAGAAGAAGAGAAGAAAATACAGACTTTGAAGGAAGCAAGAAACTGCTTTATAAAAAATGAAGAGAAATAAAAGTACAGAATTTGGCAAAATGAGAAATAGTACAGATGTAATTCTATATGATGCAGGCGAGATAGTTGAGGCTTCGAGAGACTATTTTATGGGAATATTTGGTGTTGAAGCTATAGGGCACTACAACTGCGATAGAGAGTATTAACGCTGAAATACCTAAACACGGTGGCTAGTAAGTAACAGATAGACTGTGAGAATTGATAAATTTATGTTTCGAAATGCAGAAAGAAAAGGAAATCAAAGTGATTTCAATAATTACAGAGCGGTGAGCTTATGACGTACCGTAAGTAAAATGTACTAAACAATACTTATTTGTAGGGTAATAAAAATAACAGAAGAAAATATTTGGGAAGTCCAAAGTGGGCTTATGCCAGGCAGGTCATGTACGGATGAAATATTTAGCTTAAGGCAAATCACAAAAAAAGTTTGAGAGTAGGGGAAAAAGTTTTCTGTTCATGAAAAACAATATATACGGGTAACAAAGCGAGTGTAAGGGTAAATAGGAAATTAAGTGACTGTTTCGATATTATGCAAGGTGTTAGGCAAGGAGGCTTCGTGTCTGCAAATCTATGCATATTATTCGTGGACAAGTGTTTAAGAATGGTCCTTGCCGACAAAGACGATGTGGATCTCGAAAAAGTAAGGATACATGAGTTAGCGTTCGCAGATGATAAGAATGTTATGGCAGATTCATTTCAAGACTTGAAAAGAATGTTGAATAAAATGAATGTAAGCATGAAGCAATGAGAGAATTGAACAATTTGATAAATTCGTGTACCTTGTTAGGTCATTCACTAAGTACGGGAAGATAGATGAGGAGTTAGATAGGCGTATAAACGAAAGTAGGAAAGTTATTGGTAGAGCAGGGCTTCTTATCAGAAGTAAAAATGTATCAAATAAAGCTAAAATGGCAATACATAATTCTATATTTGTACCAAATGTCAATGAGTTGAGATTCATGCGCAAAACATGGGGGGAAACTCTGATGGACAAAGTGAGTAGCGAAGTATCTCTCCAAGAATGTGATGCAGAAGAAACACTAGTTGACACATGGGAAATAAATCGGTTTAAGATGGTTCGGGCATGTTGAGAGAATGCCAAATGAACGACTGCACATTATTATCGCGCGGCTCGCTTTGCTTACAAAATTGAGCGCACTTATTGGAGCGCGACTTTTGGATCTCACGCTTCGCGCTCGATAATGTATTTCCCTCGCGCTACACTCTCGATCTTTTTACTTTCTCCACATTTGTGCTCAGACCTTCTAAACATCGACTTCAAGCATCGACAAGCGCAATTTTTCAATCAAAAATGTAATGTTTTAATTTTTAGTTGAAAGAAATTAATATTCAACCAAAAAATAAACGAATTTTCAAGGAAGTAAAACATTTTAAAATCAAATTTTTTTTATCTAATTTATAAAAAAGAATTTATTAATTGTTTTATTTCACATTGTGTCTTTTATCCAAAAATTTAAGTTGTTTAACTAAGCATCCTATCAACAAATTATTTATAACCATTTTTGAGCTCTTCTTTGAGAAAACAACTTTTGTACTTTTTATTTTTTTCTTAGCTTCTGTAGCTTGTCCAAAAATTTAATTCGTATTATTTTTAAAGCAGTTTTTACAAATAAACAAAAACTGCTCATTCTATAAAAAGGTGATTTATAACGTATTTGTAGATCTTTCTTTGGTGAAAGATTTTTTGCTTCAATTCATCTTTTGTCGTATCTTGCATAATTTGACCGCAAAATCTAAATTTTTAATTTTTCAAGCAAATTCAAAAGGTCATGATAATCGTGTATAAATTTAAGCAAAGTGTTTCTTCTCTTGACTTTTTTTCATCTCGTGCTTTATTTGGCGTTTCAAAACGTGGAGATTTGATAAAACCCGACTAATTGAATCTTACATGAAATCAGTAGCTTCTCATTAGGATAACAATGTAACACGAATCTTTAACAAAATAATTAAACTTTCTACCCAAGAGAGAAATTTCCAACGAAAATGGTTAATATTCAAAACAAAGAATAAATTTTGAACGGTTCAACATTCAACTAAATAATAGTTATTGTTATTTTTTCTCTCTATGTAGCCTGAAATCAATATTTTTTTGAATATAGAGAAAAAAAACGGGTATAATTTTAATTACTTGTGAAGATCTGATCAACACCGTATTACCAGAATAATAAAGTCAACTGAATAGTTGAAATTTTATGAACTTTTTTAAAATTATTTTTATTATTTTTATTTTTATTAATGATTAAATTAGTATTATTATTAGCTAAAATAGGTACTTTTTCAATAGAAAATGTAATTATTAAATTTTCATTTAAAAGAAATTAATATTCAACCAAAAAAAGAAACGAATTTTCAAGCAAATAAAACTGTGATAATGGAACCCAATAAGAAAATTTAATTATTTTTGGTGGAAATTTTTTTTTTTTTTTTCGAAAACTCAACTATGTTGATAAAAATGTACCTTTTTGGGTTTAAATTCAACTTCTTTGGTAGAAAATGCATCTTTTTGGTTGAAAATAAATTTTTAGTTAAAAATGCAATTTTTTATTAGGAAGTTATATTTTTTGGGTTACAAAATCGATGTATCTATGCATCTGCGTATCCTGTTGAAAATGCGTCACTATTGTTAAAAATTAATTTTTTGGTTCTGTTCAACTATTTTCATTTAAAACTTAAATCTTTCTTAATTAAAGTTTCGAATATTTCATTTTTTTTTTTAATCATTGTTCTTTGGCAAAATTCAAATAGTCCGGGCGCTAGCAAGGGTTGCCGTAGGAACTTCTATGTCCAGTCTGAGACTTTGTTTATTTTTTATGTTTTTTGGTCCGGTGAATCGATTTTTCGAGCTCTTCAGGCCCGAAAACCTACAGTTTTTTGTTCTTACCAATTTAAATGTTTAAATCGATGTATCTTGTTGTCTGTAACATTTATGAAATTTCTGATCAATAGGATTGATTGTAAATTTCATCACGAACATTTGCCATTTTTATTTTTGAAAAAATCTTGATTGCAAAGTAGTTACGGGGAAATTAGTGCAAAAATATTGTAAATACGCGCTCTTTTCACATTCAATCGATCATAATTTGGCTTGCACGAACAGCATGGAGACTATTGACGGCTCATTTCCAAGAATATGCCCGTCGCATCAATATAAGCCCTCGGCAACATATTTTCGAGCCCTATGAACAATTTCACAGCCCTCCATGTTGATATTTATAACAAAAAATGACAGTGTCAATTGTTTATGTTCCTCTCCTTTAATGAATTCTAAACAATATCGAAAAAACAGTCATCCCATATTATTCATCAACAAGAAACGAAACTTTAAAGCCCACGTAGCAATTCCCAAGGTGAGTAGTTGCTGAATAATTGCCGTTTTTGTAGCGGCCAGTCGACTGAGGCTCCGCGGCCAGAGTCGCACATGGCGCGGATGCCGTTCAGGTGCTCGCGGGCCTAAGCTTGCCATTCAAATAATTTACAACAGTCAATAAACTTGAATACAAATTTAAAAGTCTCAAGCTAAATATTTTTTTAAAGATCTTAACACTTATTCATATTTTACATAATTATTTACACTGATTCCTAGCAAAACAGCTCCCTTGAAGTATTTATGTATTTTTCAACGATTACATAAAAGCAACGGTTCACTAATACCTTTTGTTGTAATTAAGATTTTTTCAAAAATAAAAATGGGAAATGTTCGTGATGCAATTTACAATCAATCCTATTGACCAGAAATTCTATGAATGTTACAGACAACAAGATATATCGCTTTACACAATTAAATGGTTAATAACAAACAAACTGACGAGTTTTTGGGCCTGGAGACCTCGAAAAATCGATTCTTCGCACCAAAAAACATAAAAATAAACAAAGTCTCGGACTGGACATAGAAGTATCTACGGCTACCCCCGCCATCACTCGGACTAAAATACTTGGTTTTAAGTTGAATAACTTGTTTGAAATTTTTTTTTTTTTGTACAAAGATTAAAAAATTAAGTTCCAGATATATCTCTGTGGTTAAAAATTTATTGTTTATATTCTCATCCAGAGAATGTATTAGATATGTGTAAAATTTGACCCCCCTCCCCCACGGTTTTTGTCAAATTAACAGGTTTTGAGACCCCCTGGATCCGAAAAATAGGTTTTTACGAATGTGTCTGTCTCTCTGTGTGTGCATCTGTATGCCTCTGCGTATGTGAGTGTGTATCTCTGTGTCTGTGTGTATCTGTCGATTTTCAGTTTGTCAGCACAATAACTTTCGAAAAAATTGACAGATTGGATTTGCATTTGGTATACTCTTTTAGTGTCCCAAAATGAAAGTCAAGTTCGTTAGCCAGAAATTTTGGGTAAAAATTCAAAAAGGGAGCACATTTCGAAAACTTTTGAGTCCACTTTTTCTAAAGCTTCAAAAATTCTCTATACAATTATTTATAGTGGTCAAAAGGAAATAACAATTTATTTTAATGACTTTTCTTCATAAAATGAAAATTGTCAGAGATATATTTTTTTCAAAATCCAAAAAAGAAACGAAAATGAATATTTTCAGCCAAACAACGCACTATACGAAAAAAGTAAAAACAAGGAAAATGTTGCCTTTTAAATGCCCTATAAGATTGTCTTAATGACTTTCTGAAGCGAGCCGCGTGCTTAGTGCGCGATGAGATGATGTGCCCGTTAAGCAGGTGGATTTTTAGGACAAAATTAATTTTTTTCCTTGAAAATTGAAGTACTTTATTGAAAATTATTTTTCCTTCCAGATGAAAACTTTATTAAAAGTTAATTTCCTTTTCATTAATTTTTCTTGAATGAAAAGGAATTATT
>JAAAKG020070416.1:0-17337 GCA_010014905.2 Druon quercuslanigerum
CACTGGCCTGCACCATTCGTTCAAAAAACGTAAAAATCTCACCACACGTCTTACACGCGTCTACACTCAACGCCATTAAAATGTGTATTTAATTTTTAAAGAATTTTTGAAAGCAATAAATCCATTTTCGATCAAAATATTGGTTATGTAGTTGTGTACTGCAACCCTTCAATTCTAGTTATGGGCTAAATTAAATTATCTTTTCTCATAATAAGTTCTGTCACAAATTACATAACAAAAATTAGATTTATAATCAAATCAAAAAATCCATATAATTAAAATGGATTAAAAAAATCTTTAAACCCGTTTTTGTCGAATCAGATAAATTCGAACAGTTTTGATTTAACTGATTCATAGTGGAAATTTAGTTTTGTTTATAATATAATTCTATTATGAATGATTGAAAGTTGCAAAATGTTCCGATGAGGACAATTTTCCTCAGTACTTGTAGATATCTAAAAATTTCTTTCAGAACAAAAAATAGTGAGATATGCGGATATCTACTTCCTTTCCTGACTTGAAAAAGCGATATACTTGTATAATTTTGATTAGTTACAAAGTATTTAACGATCGAAATGTACTTTATTTACTTCCTATGAAATTGAAATAATGAATGTAATTTTTCACTATCCTTTTATTTATTTTTATAATGAAATAAATGAGATACCATGGTTAGTTTCCATTGCAAGGTGGAGATCTTTTTAATGATTGAAGTATGCGAGATCAGTAGGAAGGTTCATATTTACGTGATCCAATCTGTCTCTTAACCTAAAATCTGAGTCACGAGTAGTTAAATATCTCAAAAAAAAATGTGTTTGCTGAGGATTATTTCAATTAAGCAGGAAAGAAAATGTGCTTGATAAGAATTCTTCACTCATTGGCATGTCTGTAAATAAAAATATATTTAAAAAATGTTAATTGTATATCTATAGTAAAGTTTAATTATAATAGATTTGAATTTATGAGAAAATCCAAGTTTGTGAAAAACTGATTGATTATTTGTTATTATTTGATTTATTATTAATTGATTCTCATTTATTTAGTTTATTCTAAAAATCTAAAAGTCGCAATGTTAATACTGGCTTCCTACTTGAGTTAAGCGTCACAGTGAAAACCTCTGTTTCATCATCCAAGCATTTATTTCTATTTTTATTCCGACTCTCGAAAAATTACTATTAGATAATGAATCTTTAAGAAATTAGTAACACTGATTATTTAAAAAATTGATATACTATTGAAAATTGAACCATTTTAGATATTTTCTAAGTCTATTAGTTTAAAGAACTGTTTTTGATATTTGCAAGCGGGGATATCATTGTATTTAATCTTTCGGGTTTAATGATTGTAAAAAAAATTTTTAAGTGTTCTGTTTTTTTAAATTTATAATAAATGTATGCATAATGTATTTCTTAGAGCGTCACTTTTGGATTAAATATTGTTTAACTCTATCCAATTTCCATGAAGTAAATTTCCACCGAATTGTCGAACCACGAACAAAATTTCATCAGAGTTAGCGAATACTTTCGGGAATAAAAATGAAGTATGCAATTAGCTAGGATGTAATTAGAAAAAGATTTAAAAAACGTTTTTATATGTTATAAATAATGTCTAATGCTTATTAGATCATACTTTCTGCCAGTTCCCGCTCAATGTTCAGTAACATTCATCTGTATTGTAAGATTTTATCACAAAAAATTGCCGAGTTCCAGGTCTTAGATTTATTAAATAACAGAGCTGGACTGTAATTTACCAGAAAGAACTATTTAAAACATTTTAAAGGCACAATAATTAGACTCTTGTATTTTTTAAATTAATATTTCTGAATACACTTTAATTTTTTAATATAAACATACTATGTAATAATTTGAATAACAGAATCAAATATTTTTTGAATGAAAATATATCATAGTTGAATATTTTCTATCAAATAAATGGTCTAAAAACAATTAAACTGAAGGATTTCGACTACTGAAGAAAAACATGTTTAAAAATTAGATTCTCTAAATATTCGAATTTCCATGGATTGTGAAATTCTCGATTACTTGAGAGTTTTGCACGTAAACTCTGAACATAAATTTAAAAAATAAATTATTAAACAATTTTGTGTCTTATTGATAGCGTTTAAAAACGATTACTAATTGAAATAATTGATTCTGAAGTTTTCATAAATAGATATCTAATTATTTATGTAGAAATTAGGATTATTAAGAATATTGTTCAAATTTTAAAGTAATATCATATATTTTAATTGATTCAATCAGATAGCTTATGTGAACTTATAATAATGAAAAGTTGAAAAATAAACATTATCAATTCAACGACAAATTATCGAATGGCTTGTTGGAAGTATATCGTAATTTGTGTTAAATATTATCAATCCAGCTCTGGTAAATGTCAGGAATCGTTACGAAAATTAAGAAAAATTATTTCTTCGTTTCGTTAAGAAAAAAGAAGAAAATAACAACGAACCCAATGTCTCTTCCTATTTTGTTTTCATTACAGAAAGATAACAAAAGTCTCTTCCCATTCTGTTTTGTGTTCAGATGCAAAAAAAAACGATAGCAAAAATTCCGAAATTTGTTTTCAAACTTTAAATTATTATTGTTACTTAAATTTCATTATACAATTTATACATATACGAGTGTAATAAATAAAAGATTTCTTTGCTAATATTTTCCAACCTTTGAAATGTACCAAGTTTAAACTCCAATCTATGAGAGATTGGTACAGTTTTCAGTTCAAAACTGAATTTCTGTAAAATGGTCGCGGGATTTTAATTTAAATGAAACGAGATATGAACAGATTGAATCAGTTATTTTCTGTTTGGGATTTCGAATAAAATTTTTAAAAATAAGCCTTTAATACTAGCAGAATATAATATTGTAAACCGTGAAAAAACTCCTCGATATTAAAATAAATATTTGTATTTTTACCATTTTTGATTATTTCTTTTCAAACCTTAGAATCAGTCATTCAAGGGACCTTTTTTTTCATTCCCTTTTTACTGTATTTAAAAGTCAAATCAATAACATTTAAAGTTCTTACAAATTTATAATTTAAAAACAGCAGTTTCTTTTAATGTACTAAATTATTATTTACATCTCTGAAACATTTTTTGGTGATTTTCGATATTTTACTTGTTTAAGAATTGTTTACAATTTTCAAAAAATATATATGAATGAAAATGAACACAAAAATGGGCTAATTTTTAAGATTGTTTGCTCTCAAGTTTGGGATAGTATCGAAGTTAAGCAGTTTTAGGCTCATTTTTATTCGGATGGGAGACTCTAATACTACTTTGTTAGCCTTTTGATCCTTTTTCAACCCAATCGATCCGAGTTTTTCCGCTAGTAATTTTCGGGGTAAATGAATTTTGGGGAAACTGAATACCTACCTTTCTTTCTCCTTTATTTTTAAAACGAAAAGAAAATGTGCGAGACTTTTGTTTTTTAATCTGATTCAAAGGTTTTGTTTCGTTTACGACAGAGAAACAGAATTTGATGAATTACTCCAAATTGAAACTTTCATATTTCTCTGAAAGAAAAAAAATTAAAGTCTATTTGAATGCCATTAAGAAATTGCAAAAGAGTTTTAAAAAGAATTTTTGAATGAAAAACTTAAAAAAGATTTTTAAAACGGAAAAAAATCTGATAATATATTTCATTTGTTTCTAAATTCGAAAAAAAAGTTTTGCTTCTGAATGCGAAGATGAAAATACGAAGAGACTTGCTTTTATGAAAGTGAAGGGAAATTGGGAGATGTAATGATTCCTGGTAAGAATAAAAAACATATTCTAGCCTTTTGCACGAAGAATGGGAACGATCGAGAGTTTTACTTGCAGATCGAAAAGGGCAGGTTGGCGATATGCTCAAGACCGTGCAGGCATAGCATCACGGTGGACCTGGTTACAAGCGCAAATATCGGATCTGGAATATAGAATTCGGCAACACAATGATCTGCAACGTCATATCAGGGCGACGAAGGGCTTGGTTATGCTCGACAATGCCGAAACGGTAAATGGGTACAGCGGTGTATTGCCAGGATCCACAGGAAGATATAATACTCCGGAGGGTGAACCATCAGCGAGTCGAACAAGGCCGTTCGTCCGGAGCATCTATAAAAAGAGGAAACTGATGCACATCGACAGGCTCCATGAAATTTCCAAAAGAGCAGCTAAAGCTTCTACCATAAGGTGTGGTTGCGACCATGTGCTGCCCTCATGTGCTCTCTGCACCGGGAGGCTTGACCCAACGCAACCACAGGAACCACTTGAACAGCTTTCTGTCCAAGAGCGAGTGGCTTTAGTCGACCCTGGCTTCCATCCGGTCTTATCCTTCCCGGATGGTAAATATCTTGTCAATTATTTTATCATATTTAGTGTCCTTAGAAACTGTTTACACTATTGTGCCCTACATTCCATTAAGGTCTCTAAAGTGCCCCCTTTTCATTATTTGGTCCATATGGGACCCTATTTTCAGCCCATGATGAAACTTTAAAAAAATATATGATAATGTTAAAGCTACCAAGAGCCATCCAGAGTTTTGAAAAAAAGTAGCCGATCAGCGAATTTCTGCAAAAAGTAACCGTAAAATTAAGCTTGTCATGCTGTCACTATTAGTCTCTTTTTTTCTGAAATCACTTTTTAGTCACTTTTTTTAAAAATGAAAGGACCACATTAGTCACTTTTCTTACAGTAATTTAACTCTTGGGTTAATCAATATTCAATTCAGTTATTTCTTTCTGAATTGTCTTGAATTCTTTTGAAATTTTTAATAGATTTCAATCAATGAAAGGGATTTTTAAGATTTAAGGGTATTATAAAAACTTCTAAGACATTTCAAGAGCTTGTTATTAAAAATATTTTAGGAAATTTTAGAACATTCCAAGGAATGATTAATTTCATTAATTTGAAAGGAGTCAGGGAGTTTTAAGTGACTGTCAAGAATGATTAATGAAATTTCTGAATTATTTTGAAATATTTTACGGTATTTTGTAAGATTCGAAGGATTCGTCAATAGATTTTAATAATATGAAGGGATTTCAAAGGATTTGAAAGATTTTAGAGTATTTAAAAAAATTCCAAGAAATTTTCGTGAGCTTTAAAATTTTTCAAGCGATTTCGCAAGTAATAATGTTTTGAGTAAATTGTGCATATAGTGTCAAACAATTTTGTTTAAAGTATATTAATCAGAAAAAAAATTGGATAAGGGAGGCATTCGCGTGTTATTGAAAAGAATTCCTTTTTCCAGTCAAACTATATAAGATACGCTTCGACCTTTTTTGATGTGTTAAAACGAAAGCTGTAAGATTATTTTCAGATAATGCGCTTGAAATTTCGTTTTTGTTTTTAAATTTTACGAAAATTGCATACGTTTTTTAAAACATACATTTAATTGATCGATATACACTTCAATTGAAAAGGGACTCATATTTACCACTTGTGTTTATCAACTGTAAGATAAGTTCAAATAACTTTTTAAAATAGTCCCAAGGTTAATACGTCTATTATCTCGATTGCCGCAGGTCTAAAAGATTCCAAGGCATTTTCAAAAGATTTACAAATTTTCAAAGAATTTCGAAGGATTGAGTGATTAAATAAATTTTAAGGGGTCTTACAGAATTCACTAGATTTCTCAGGTTTTTAGTAAAGATCAGATTTCGTGTAATTTCACGGGGTTTGATAATATTTCAGTGGATTTCGAAAAAATTATTTACATGAATTGAGGGGTTTCGTAGGATTTTAAAGGTTTCACGAGATTTTCAAGTATTTCCAGGTATTTCCAAAGGTTTTAGGATATTTTAAAAGATTCCAATAAATTTTCAACTAATTTTAATAATTTTACGGACTTTTCGGTATTAAGGATATTTTTAAAAAAAATTCAAGGAAGCTTCAGGACTTTTCAAAACATTTGCAAAATAAATAAAAAAATAATTGATTTCAACTATTCTAAGGGATTTCAAAAGTTTTTAAATATTTTAGCAGATTTTAAAGGTTCGAAGGTATTTTATAAGATTTCCGAGGATTTCTATGATTTTAAAGGATTTTAGGAGTATCCAAAGTATTTTAATTGATATCCAGGGTATCAGGAAATATCAGGTTTTATAGAATTCCAATATATCCAATATATAATTTTACGGAAAATATTGAATAAAAAAATTCATTTAATTTCAATTTGACTTGAATTGTTTTAAGTCCTATAAATCGAATTCCTTTGAATTATTTTACATTAAAAAGAACATTAGTCCCATTATTCACTTTTATTCACTTTTTTTGGTAGAGACTAGTCAATTTTCGTCACATTTTCGGTTTAAATATCTCACTTTCTTTAAGTAAATTCGGCTCTGGCAGTTCTGAGAATAATACATCCAAATGTTTTAATTTGAATTACAAAATTTTGTGTGAGAAGATTTGTTTTCAATCGTCTCCTTATGTAGATTTCGTAAAAATGTGAGTAGGAAATAATTTGGAATTGTAGATACCAAGGGCTTCAGTACGTCTGGAGCTGCCACCTTCGAATAGTTTGGTTTGCGTGAACCTAATTCAATTTGCGGTCATAACAAAATCTACAGTTATCTAGCATTACTCTTTCTATTATACCTTAGACTTACATAATTAAAGTTATAAAATAAGTACAAAAAACTTTTTTTTAAACCTGGAGCTGAATTATATTATTTAAAATAAGGTAATTAATTTTTAAAATTAATTATATTCTACAATTTATTCCTATTGGAATATTTAATTATCCAATTTATGGAATATTACAAATTCCGTATTAAAGAAAAGATTCTAATAAATTACAGACCTCGGACTCACCACACTATCGAAACTATTTAAAAAATTTTTTAAGCCTTTTTCAAATCAAAAAGACGAAAACGTGAGCCTTTAATCGAACAGTTGAATGTTCACCAAATTTTGGAATGCCAGCCAAAGAGTTAAATTTTCAACCAAAAAGATTAATTCTCAACAAAATACACACTTTTTTACCAAATAGTGAAATTTGAAGATTTGTTTCTACCAGAAAAGAAGATTTTTCAACAAAAACTATATATACATTTAAAACGAAATAGTTAAATTTTCAACCAATCACTTTGAACAGTGGATGTTTTGTTAGTCTAAATTTTATTTGATTAGTTTTTAGTTTATATTTTTTCGTTTCTACATTTTTCTACTAAATAATTGAACTTTTAAACAAAAAATAGAGTAGTTAAATTTTCATTGTCGAGAATTAATTTTCAATATGAAAAAACGAATTTTCTACAAAATAGTTTAATTTTGTACGAAATAGTTGAATTTTATACCAAAGTGTTGAATTTTCAACCCAAAAAGTCGAATTTCCTATAAAACTGGAATTTTCAATAAAAAAATATGAGTTTTCAGTTAAAAGAATTATTTTTTTAGCAAAAAACCTAAATATTCAACTAAAATTATGTATCTTTGACCAAAAAAATGAAACATTATAAAAGTAGTATAATTTTCAATAAAGAAGTTGCATTTGTAACGTAAAAAGATGAATTTTCAACAATATACTTGATCTATTTCCAAAAAATTTGATTTTCTATCAAAAAATACAAATTTACAACGAAATAGTTGACTTTTCCAATTAAAAATAAAGGTCTGAAACGAAAATGGAGTAGATGAATTTTCATTCAGCACTAATTTTCAACAATAAAAAAAAACGAATTTTACACCAAGTTGAATTGTCAAGCCAAAAGAACGAGTTTTGTATAAAAAATTGCATTTTCAAATCGAGAATATGAACTAAGAACGAGAAAGTTCATTTGCAACCAGTTAGTTGAATTTTCAACAAAACCGTCGAATTTTCTACAAAAAAGTGGGATTTTTAACCCGAAAATGTGAATTTATTAAAAAAGTTATTTTTTAACCGTAATAGATTATTTTTAAGCAGTTAGTTTCATATTAAAACAAAAAATGTAGAAATATATACAGAAATTGTTGAATTTTTAAGTCAAATAATAAAGTTTTTAACTAAAAAAAAGACGAATTCTTATCAAAAAAATTAATATTACACTTCTAAAATGAAAAGATTGTTTTTTCAACCAAAAGTAGTTGGATTTTCTTATTGGGTTCTATTAATTCAGTTAGAATTTAGGTGACTCAAGAATAAAATTTTAAATAAACATCAAATTCATTTTTGGTATGTGTAAAGTTTTATGTCACTATCTTAAAAATATTTTATTTTAAATTTGTGACACTATGTACATGACATTAGATCTCTACAGTGAGTCTGGAACTTTTTATTTTATTTAGTCTAAAATGAAACATGATAGTTTTTTCTGTTTCAATATTCGTTTAGGAAATTTAGGTATGCAGCAAAAATGAAAATATGAAACTGAATGAAACGTTCTTCCTTAGAAAATAAAACCGCCTACTTTGAAATAAAAAATTTCTTAACTTAACACGACGAATGAATCTGAAATTTAAAAAAAAACTTTTTAGTTTCCTTCGTAAGATATTTCAAATTTAAGTTTCGAAGTGAGACTATGACTGGCGTCTAATCCTTGTTAAGCTTTTTCGTCTTCAAGGTGATTTAGAATCACACTATTTATTAGATTCTTTACCGGTATAGATTAGTTTTACCGACTTGTAAAACCTTTAGATGTTCATCTCCGTGGTAAATAGATTTACGTCCTTGCTTAATTTAGAAACTTCTAAATTCTAGAACGATTTCCAATATCATCATTTCTAAATTTGGGCCTTTATTCACATTAAAATGTAATTCCTCTATTCTATATTGTCTCATAAATAATAATGATTAATTACTGTAGTAACTTTAATTTCAAATCTCAATTTTAATATTTTTCTTCATGTTACGCTGTTTGCTGTAACTACTTTTCATCGTTAAAAATCTCCTGTTATACAATTAAGATTTTAATAGAAAAATACGATGCTCGTGTTGTTAACATTCAACTTTTATAGCATTAATCTTTCAGCATAAAAGTAATAAAAAATTCAAATAAAAATAACTGAACTCGTTTGATTAATCCGGAAACTTCTATGATTTTGTTTCATTGAAATTTTATAACAATTACTAATTACTTTTTTATTATTATTGGATTTGCATCGACTAATAATTCAAGAAGAGTTTTTTTTAGCAAAATCTGGTTATCATAGATTTTTTTAATGTTTCGAAATAAATGTTGAAGAATTTCGGGACTTTTAAAATCCCAGCGTATGAATAAATTCAGGAAATACGACTGAAAATGTTACGTTCCTCAAGTGGACAAAACCACAACGTATCTTTTTAAAAAATCTGTTCTATATTTTAGTGCTAACTTAGTGCTAATTAATGCCCAAATATTAAATTTAGTGCTTTTTATTTATTTTTTTTGTAAACCCGTGGTTCTGCTAGCTGGAAGTCAAGCTGTAAACTGTAAGGACTTAATACTGTGATTATTTTTAAACAAATCCCCATGGTCTGTTAGCTGGATGTTAAGCTGAGAGCACCACGCTACTAACTACTAACTACTACATAATTATGAATAGTGTATAAAAAAACTGTACGCAATTGATACTATAGATTGAATTCATATAGCTGCAAATGATATTGTATAATAAATATAAAACAATTTATGTGAGGTTAGTTAATGCTCTTATTATTGTTTATAATTGTATGAAGTCAATCTATATTACTGATATCGCAGAGTTTGTTTTACTACAGTATCTATCATTATTTCTGTTCTATTACTCAAATTCTACTGGCATAAATAGAAACTTTAATGTAACATTTCATAGCACCCAATCTATTTTAAATTTTTAAAAAATTCATGTAAAAATTCAGGATTTAAGTTTTGATTGCCACTAGAATGCACTAAATTCCTGCGAAAGAGAAAAATCGTTAGACTTCTTTGTTCTTGTGATATACGCGTAGTGCTTACAGCTTGACTTCCAGGTAGCAGAACCACGGGTTTAAAATAAAATAAAAAGCACTAAATTTAATATTTGTGCATTAATTAGCACTAAATAAGCACTAAATTCTTGTGTAGGAGAAAAATCGATATAGTCTGTTCTTCTTGTTATTTACGCGTGATGCTCGCAGCTTAACATCCAGCTACCAGACCATCGGTTTTTGTTTAAAAAAATCAAAGTATTAAGTTTGGATTTGGGGAATTAATTAGCGTTAAATTAGCATTAAATTCCTGTGAAGGAGAAAATTCGTTATACTTATTTCTTTTGTGATATACGCGTGATTCTTACAGCTTGACTTCCAGCTAGCAGAACCACGGGTTTAAAAAATAAATTTAAAAAAGCACTAAATCTAATATTTGGCCATTAATTAGCACTAAATTAACAATAAAATATAGAATAAATTTAAAAAAATACGTTGAGGTTTTGTCCACTTGAGGGACGTGAAAGTGTTTACATTAAACACTTTTTTACGATTTTAGAATTAGGCAATGAATTGGTGATTTGTTTTTGATTCTGTAAATGAAATATTTTTTATGATCACATTGAAAGATTTTTCGAGGCTTTCATTAGCTGTTATTTTGAAAGTGAAATTTCACTTTTTAAAAGGCATTCCATTTTTAACAGATGGAAGAAATGTTGTGTTTTAAATGTTTGGCCTAGACGCACCAAATTTATCCCCACAAAAAATTCCTGACCTCTTGAAATGTGTTTTTTGCTATCTAGTTTTGCTAGAATTATTTAAAACCCCTTTCGCAATGGTAGTTAAAACGAGATTTTTCATTTTAAGTACTGCAAAATTGTTTTGTTAATTTTGTTTGATATTTAAAAATATAACAAGGGATTTTTAATGTAAGAACTTTATAAGATTGGTAGAGAATTAAAAATCAAGTCAAATTAAAAATTTTAAAATAAAACACGCTTTTATCTTTTAGACGTTTTATAAACGTGATGCTATTACATATACATATTTGCTACTGTCGAGATCTCTGATTGTAGGAGGATTAATGTATTTGTATTCTAGCTTTCCCAAAAAAAAAAAAAAAAAAAAACTAAACTATTGTAAAGTAAAATTGTTTACAGAGTATACAATTTGGATTAAATGAACTAATTTTTGAGAATATGATTACGATAATAGTAAGATTATTTTTATCAATGTTTTTTTTTTGTAATTGATTCTGATCTCGATAGAATTTAATTCTGCATTCTGCATCCTTGCATTTAAATTAAATAAAGCAGCTTCTCTTATTTGTCTGCACAAACAATGACGAGAATTTATTAACTTAATGAAAATGCATTCTGTTGATCTCTATTTGTTGAATATTAATATTAATATTATTCTACATTATAATTATAATTCTATAATATTATTCTATTAATTAAATTAAATTTTTTATTTTGACAGATGTCCTGCAAGGTACACATTTGGAAGCTATTATGAAGTCGGTTGATTGGCAGCAAAAAATGTTAAGAGGAAATGTTCGAATGTCGAGAATGAAGGATAAGGAGACTGGTGAAAAGAGAAGCAAAAAAATGGCCGAACACAGAACAAAATATACATCACGAATGAAGAAATCTTCTTCGAGTATTGTCACATCAAGTAAGTGTATTAATTTATTTAGTTTATGTTTTATCGAAATTAGGAATTAGGTACGAAGAGATTTTCAGAATTGATTTTAGTTAAAAAATCTTGAAAATTTCAGTTTATTTATTTATTTTTCTATTATTTAGAAAATAATTATAAAATAGTATTAGGAGCGATAGAGATTTGAATTCGCATTGTAGACATCGTTTCAGAAATTAAGAAAAAAGTACTGAAAGGAAAGAGAAGTAGACTTATCCACGACAGAAGTGTTCATGGTATTAGAAAGAGAGTTCCAAAGTTGCCGCCGCCAGTGGATGACGACGAGGAAGTTAGTGCACTATCGAGCTCCAGTAAACATTCATCGCCAGTGCCTTCTCCCTTGCAGCACACTGCAGCCTCTTCGGAGCGAATTCCTCCAGTCAAAGAAAAAACGTCCACTTCTCACGGGTTAGTCTGTCGTTTCAGTTTGCAATTCTTTGATCGGGAATTTTGTTAACACTTAGGGAAAAAATCCTCCAATCCTTTACATATTTTATATGTTCTTTACATTTTGATAATAAATCATGCTTGCTATGATTCCAATTTATAACTCCATAATTTTTAAGGCCTAAATGAAACAGACTGTGTCTACTAAACGAACAAACCGGGAATACGAATTTGAGCCGGGAATCACATTTTAAGTTTTGGAAAATGTGAATTTTTAAAGGTTTCAAGAGAATACAATGATTATCTTAAGATTGCCCAGGGAAATTTTTATTTTTTTATTTTGAACAATTTAATTTTAAAAAAAAGATTAAGAAATAACATTTTTTTTAAAATAAACAAAATGTAAGTTTTTGAAGATTTCGAAAAAAATGTTTGATGCTTTTTAATAATTTTCAAAGGTTTTAAGAGAAAGAAAAATCGTAATATTCCTAGAAAAATTATAACTAAAAATTTCGTAAAAAATCTGGAAGTTTTCGAAGCATTTTTTTTTTATTTTGAAACATTTTTCAATATTTCAGGAATAACTTTATTAATTTTCAAAGTGTTTGAAAATTCTTCTCTTGGTAAAAATGTCAGGTTTCGGTTAAAAATGCAATTGTTTGGTTGAGGAATCAACTCTATTGAAGATTTATATTTTCTGTTTGAATTTAACTGCAATTTGTTAAAAATTCATTTTTTGTGATATTTTTTAGTAGAAAAATCAATTGCTTGGTAAACAATGATTTCTGTTATAGTTAAAGACGTAATTGTTTGATTAAAAACTAAACTATTTCGTTTATAATTCGGTTTAAAATCTTAACTATTTTGTAGAAAATTCATCTGTTGTTACAAATTTAATCTTGTTTGGTTAAAAATGTATCTGGTTGACACATCTTTTTTGAATAAAGATTAAACTGTTTTTGTTTTGTTTTTTGAACATTAGAATTTTTAAAAAATAACATAAATTTTGAAAATATTTCACAAAAATTTTAACAAAATTTGGATTTTCGAAGATTTTGAGACAAAATAAGTGGATTCGTGGGAAAATTTAATAAAACTATTTATGTTGTAAAATAAATTATAAGAGAAGATTGGAAAAGATTTTAAAGGATCTTCTACAATTTCAAGAAAAAAAATATAAAAGATTTAAAGCAAAAATTTTCAATTTTGCAAGATTACAAAATTCAGGCAAAAATTAAAGTAAGTTGTAAGAGATAGCTAGAAATTTGGCAAGATTAAAAAATAATTTAAAACATGAGAATTAAAAAAATACATAAAAAAAATGTAATTTTTGCAGATTTCGAACAAAAAGTCAAGCCATTTCTGAATTTCTTTCGGTATTCGCGATTTATTATAGATTATTTTTTGAAGTTACTATCAAAAAATTGTAAATATTAATAAATCACTCATCAATAATCAATTGCTAATGCCAAAGACATTAAAAATCATATCTACCTCTCATATCTACAATTACAAAAACAAAACTGGTTAATCAAAGGTGCATTTATGAAAAATATCAGCTGGTATGTTAACCAAATGTGCTTCGATAATTAAGACATCGAAATTATATTATCTTTTCCGTATTATGTGTAAAAAATTTTCTGAAACAATTTGAATCTATTTTTATTCACTTGACACCATAAATTAAAAACATAGTATTTTGTTTAAATATAAAAATTAATTCCAGTACATAAAATTAAACAAAGCAGAACCTTATGTTATATTTATGTTATATTTCTTATTTTGAGAAATTAATTTTAAGAGAAAATCTAAAAAAATGAGAAAGATATACAAACTTATCCAAAATAAGAATGGAAAATTTAAGAAAATTTCTTTAATTGGGCAGGAATAAAAAAAATGTTTAGGAAAAATTTGGATCATGTTAAAAGATGCTTAGAAGTTCTGAAAAAAAATTTCAAATATAATTTAGAACTGGAAGAAATGTAAAACAACATGTACGAGTAGATGTTTCAACATTTTGAAATAAAATTTGGAAGATTTTTAAGGATTTTTAAACTAATAAAAATAATTTAACTTTTACTTTTAGAAGAGTTCCGTTTATTAACAAAAATGTAATCGTTCAATTTTGAATGTTCCCATCTCAAAATTACTTAATATAATATAATTTTGAACATTTTTAGATAAATTGATTGATTTTACAATTTAGAGGATTGAAAATGATAACGTGGATTTATATTTTTGAGACTGAATCTGAATCTTTGAACCCTACAATTTATAAAAGTTAAACAAATGTATTTAGTAGTTTTACTGCATTTAATTTAAAATTGTTCAGTTGAAAAGTGTTATTAGCTTCCATTTCATACGTGTAAATTATAATAAAAATAATTAACATTTTAAAATTATACAACTTTTTTAAATTAAAAATGATTTTCAAGTTTATTTTTAAAAGTTTGAAATTCAAGAGTTCCACTTTGAGTGTTTATTTGCAGCTCAGTTTTAATTAATTTAAATGAACAAATTTTTAGATTTAGAGTTGGATTTTTTAAATTTCATTGACTCTGAAAATTCTTTGTTGGTCGGGAAAGGGCCAAGAATTTTTTCCGTTGATTAAAACGGCCACCCTGAATTTGTAGTCATCTCAAATTTTAATGTTAAAGTCCAGAATCTTATTAAATATTATTATTTAATTAATAAATATGTTTTTATTTTGATTTTAGTCGCTTGAGACAGAATTCTTACGACATCGACAATATCGTCATACCTTATAGCGTTGCCGCTTCTACAAGACTGGAAAAGTTACAATACAAAGAGATTTTAACACCAAAGTGAGTGGTTATAACAATTAAACTTAAAATTCATCTATTTTTCAAATTTACATTCACCTTTGTTGTCAATTATTTGATAATGTTATTGAATGATTATATTTCTTTGCAGATGGAGGCTGTGCGATGAACCTGTGAAAGTTGACGTGAAGAATGGTGTCATGCACAGGCCTAGTCAAGATAGCGATGTGAGTGAAATTCTGTATTTTATCATTCTCATCGGGAATTGAAAATCGCATAAGAAAAAAATTCTTTCTTGTATAAAATTCTTTATTGAGTATCGAAGTATTTTTTGATGATTCTTGAATCCTAGGCTGACCTCATTCGATGACTAACATTTTTTTTCATAGTTCGAAGACATGTCGGATGAATCGATTGCTTTGAGACATGGAAGAAGCGAGAAGGAAGAATATAAACGCTTTATGACATTTGCTAACACACCAAATCAGTCTAGAATTCGACACAGTCGACGAACTGATAGTAGAGCAGATAGTGGTGCTAACACACCAGGTATTATTTAAATAAAATATTACGATGAAAGGATTTCCAATGTTTGTAATTACATCATTTAAAAATTACCTTTTGAGTTGTACTTGTCAGAAATTAGGATCAATTTGAGTAGGTACTCTTATTTAAATAATTATTTTGCTTTAAACAAAAATCTATTCGTCTTGAACTCGCAATTGTTTAAAATAAACTTGAAAGTCTTTTTAAAAACTATAAACGTTTCTCTGCAGATCCAATGTCTCCTCACGCAAGTGATTTTGGCGGTGATACCACGTCCCCTATTACATCGCCACCTGCAACTCCATCGAATGTTCAAGATTTGGAGCATCAACAAATGGATTCAAGTCGACCTCCTCCTTTGCAACACGTCCTACGGCGACGAACAATTTCGTCACTGAGGTTTCCAAGGGAGGAGCGAGAAAAGGAGAAGGATAAAGAGACTACAGCGCCTACCGTCGAAGAAGAAAAAGAGAAAGAGGTATTTTTTATAACAATATAAGGAATATTCATTTACGGGGTTTGCTATTTCTCTGCGTTTTCCCTTTTTTCACCTATTCTCGTGAAACTTCCCCTTTGTTCCCATTTTATCATTAAATATTCTACATTTGAAAAAAAAGTTCTTCGTTCTATATCTACAAAATTATTAATTTCAAATCTAATGTGTCCCCTAAGGGTTTACATTTTTCTTGTACCTTCTTGCCTATTCCTTTACATACCTCCCACACACTTACTTGGTGGGGGGAGAGGGACCTACAGTTTAAGGTGGGTTCCGAACCACCAATAGCAACAGCCCCCCTAAGTACTTGGAGAACCTTTTTCTCTAGAGTTACCGGTCCCACGACTCACCGGAGATGAACAACTAGGCTAGGCTAGTGTTCATCGCCTGGGCCCCGAGGCTCTTCCCGAGTGCAAGGCGGGTCGAACCCACAAGCCGACAGAGTGGGTCTAAAGCCTACGCTTAGCTTTAGCTATTATAATTTTTTTAAATTAACTAAATTTTTTAGAATTTACATAAAACATTAAAGGTAAAATAGTTTTTTCGTTAAATATATATATATATATATAAAATTAAATATGTTTAAATTTGAATAATGGTTGTCACTCTGTTATAGAAATTATTGCTTGACTTCTCCCAAAGAGTTCTGAACTGAAGAAAAAAGTTTATTTCTCATGTGATTTCTGTAGGTAGTTTTCATTTGTTTAAAGAGAATTAAACGTAATATTTTTATACGGATTTTAAAATGGTTACATTAGACAACTTGAACTGAAATATTTTAATTTTATGATTTTAACTTGTAACCGCGTAATTTGAACATGTGAATAAATAGAGTATGTTCGCAATCCTAATTTTAAAATGGTTACATTTTTAAACTCGCTGAAAATTAAAAAGGTTGTAGGATTTTCGAAATTTTCCAAAAGTAGCAAACATAATTTTCTCTAACCGGTTAAGCAGTTTAATTGAAATTTTCAGTATATAAATATTAAATATATATTCGAGAATTAACCCCATGAAATTTTTTGATTAGAGCAAAATTCAACTAAAATTATGCGAACCACAAATGATTGTACTGAAATTTTTCGATTTAGGAATTTTCAAAAACTACCACCAACAGTTCGGGAAATCTAAGTGCATTTTTTAGTACTAGAATATTTTTTCTTATACATTCCATATAATATTTAATTAATGTAAAAATTTATAAAAATATAAGCAAACTTTTTTCCCTTACTTTTTCTTAATTGAAAAATGTAAACAGTTTCTTATTGAATATTGCTTTATCTTTCACGGTTTTATTTTAAAATGTTTTAGCACCGTTTGAAATTAAACCATTTTTATTTATTTTATTCAATTAAACAATGGCTGGATTATTAATTGTAAATTTTACAGATGCGGGCAACTTTTAATTAAAGATTTAAATATTAGGTACTATTTAAAATCGAACAATATATGGCTAATAATATTTCTGGAAACTACTGATGCCGTCGAGCGATATTTCTCGATCTCGACGCGATCCCGAGTCGATCCCAGCCTCCTGTATCGGGTGTGGATCGTGTCGGTTTTAGCTCGACTCGAC
>JAAAKG020070427.1:0-17336 GCA_010014905.2 Druon quercuslanigerum
TATGGGTCGGGTCCAATCAAGATCAAGTTCAAGGTCAAATTCAAGGTCACCACTGGATTCCTCGTTAAAAGTTACTTTAATAATGACCTTGACCTTTATGAAAAAATATTTACCTGGAGAGATATTTAGGTGTACTGAGACTTTTTGAACACCCTGTATGCAAGTTATAACCAAGTTTCACGATTACTGGGACCGTCACGAACCATTAAAAATGGTAGAAAATACATTTCCACCAAGGCGATTTTATTTATTTCAAAATATTTAAAAGATATCACGAAGATTTCACAATCAATTTATTGTGTTTTATTGGCAGAATTGAAAGATTTCAAGCGCAAAGATTTCACAAAGATATCAAAGATTTCAAAGATTTCTTTAAGGCTTTTGTACACCAGATGACAAGGGTGATCAGTCTCTCGGTAGAATTTCTTTTTAAATTGAAATGAGGAGAAAGTAAAACTATGCCTGCGAGAAAAAGAAATCTCCAGTGAAAATAAATAATTCTGTTAGCATCATTAGCATCGCTCCAATTCTTATTTATGAAAAAGGAAAACTTAAATGAATCGCGGAAAAGCGGAATTTGGTTTGGGGTCTTCGTGAACAATGAGATAACGAAAGCGTCTAGTGTATTCCCATTAAAAGTGAGGGCGGCGGTCGGAAAAAAGAGATCGCGTTTCAGCAAAGGGGTGAGCAGCGATATTCATGCTAATAACTTCCGACAGTATTAATGTCGCACCCTGTGCCTTGGTAGCTACTAGCTACCTCGATTTTACTGGGGTTTGTATCGCCATGCACACAATGGGATCCCAGACAACGTCATACCTCGCCTTTTGCACACAAGGGAATAAAAGGACGGAGCAGACGGTTGGCTGCGCCAGCCAGCCCTTCTTAGCCAGGAGGATATTATTAATAACGTATTTATGGTAATACTTAGGTATTACGGTAAATACTATAATACCCACTCCTTACTTCCAGCTCCTTACGTATCTCTAGGAGAATGAGGATACAGAATTCTCGTATCCTAGTTGCTGGCTTCTGGTTCCTCGTTGGTTTGTCTAGCAAATACTCCACTTCCTCCATTTATACAGCCACAGATCTTCGACTTCGACCCTATGTCTGCCGACGTTTAGCTGCTTAATTGTGGTTTCACTGAAGGAATTTCGAGTAATTTTCCACTTGAGACATTTTTTTATATATTCATTATAACTTTTGAAAAATCCTACAAAATTTCTTTTAACGATTTTTCAATAGGACTTGTCATTTTGTTTTTATTTATCGAAATTCGTATGCAGAAAATCGAGAATTAAAATTTTGAGCCAATAAGCGACGCAAAATATGGAGAATAGTTTTTGGAGGATTTTTAGATTTTTGAAAATTCCTACAACATTTATGTGTACCTATTTTTGACGGAGCTCCCTGTTTTTAATTTATTTATCGAAATTAACATGAAATTTTTTTTATCTATAAAAAATAATACAAAAATAAAAATCATACTTCTAGCATAAAAACACGAGAGAGAGAGAAATGTATGAAAGAGGGATTATAGTTCTTTATTTATTTTAAAGTAGTTTAGAATATATTATACATTTACAAACATCTGTCAAAAATCGAGCGCGTAGCGCGAGTGTCACGATGAGAATATGTACCTCAAAGCGTACAGAGCTTCGAGCAACTTTTTCTTTAACTATACTTAATTAAGCAGAACATTCAGAATATGAAGACGCAAATAAACACTGGAATCTAAGGAGGATCTTTTGGATAAAGTTTCATATAAGCAATGCAAGTGCAAAGAATAAATATCCAAGGGCGAAGCGCGAGGTAACACATTTTCGAGTGCAAAGCGCGAGATCCAACAGACGCACGCACTGGGCGCGCTCAAACTAGAGAGCCGAGCTAGTAGACGATTTTTTGCTATAAAATTAACTTTTTTATCAAAATCTCATATTTTTGATTTGATAATTCATATGCTCTAGTATAGAATATTCGTCATTTTCTTCTGAAAACTCAATAGTTTAGTTAAAATTATTCAATTTTGGGTCAAAAATGTACCTGTCTTACTTTAAAAATTCATTAAAACCTGGATTAACTATCAAATAAAATTCAATTAGGTACATTTCAACACTTACTCTGAAAATCACTTTTTTATTTTAATTCTTGATTTCATACCGTACTTTATAATTCACCGAACGATAGCGTAGACAGATTTTAAGTTTAGATTGATTTTCTTGTGTGTTTATATAGCGAGTTAAGTTGCAATAACTCGCTATATAGACATACAAGAAAATCAATCTAAACTTAAAATCGGGGTTTACCTCAACGCTACTTTACTTTCAGGGGAGGGGGTCATAACCAAATCAAAGGTTGTCAACGAGAGAGGGGGTCAAAAATTGCCCAAGGTTGCTAAGGTAGTTTATGAAAAATCCCTAACACAGGATAAAAATAAAAATTTATTTTTTAATATCGCCTCCATAAGTCTGTTTTATGGGGACTTGCAGGTTTTTGGCGTGAATGTTGCTTTTTGCGGATTATTTAATAAGAATTTTTTATAATATATAAAGTACTACTTTCTACTGGTTAATAGATGTTCATATAAATTGTTTACACAATTGCCTCCTCGTAGAGGGAGGTTTATAATTACACAATTGTTCAAATCTACTTTTTTGATACACTTAGATATAATTGGAGCCCAGGTGTAGAGCTTCTTGAGAGCGAGACGATACGAGATTTCAGTCAACTCTAGATCTTGATCTCGTGAGAAGTTGAAAATTAGACTCTCATCTCGATCTCGAAGCAAGAAACTTTCGTCTCGATTCAAGACTCTCCAAAATCTCTATTTTTTCCTCGATTTTTTCAGTGTGTTATAAACATTATTGTATCGATTTTCTGAATAATTATACTTTGAAAAATTATAGTTTATACTATACAAACAGAAACAAACAATTTCGGTGAAAATCAATAATAACCCCTTAAATATCGGGTAACAATTTTGTTGCATTCGTCTTATTGTACTTCTCTCTTTTATTTGTAAATCTATAATATGAGAGAGAGAGAGAGAGAGAGAGAGAGAGAGAGAGAGAGAGAGAGAGAGAGAGAGAGAGAGAGAGAGAGAGAGAGAGCGAGCGAGAGAGATGGACGAGAAAAGGAGCTATATTATACTATTATATTCATCACGCATTAAATAGTAAATAGAATTCTATTAATCATCCCGCGTAGGGCAAACTGTTTTCAAAATTGAACGAAGCAAACGATCTGTAGTTCAGCGCTATAGTTGAAAAAACTTGCGCGAAAGAATCGCGCACTAATCTAAATAGTTTAACCGTAAAACAAAAGCGCGACAGTTCATAGTAGATTATCCTTTGATACGCACGTCTCTAAACGCGCTTGTACAAACACAAAGAACCAGCGCTGTTTTGGTACTAATTTTTCGTGACTTCCGAATTTATCAAGAATGGCCAGGGATATTCTCAGCACATTAGCTACTTCAGTTTCAGATGAGAGACTGTTTTCGATCGGCGGTCTGGTGATGTCTCTGAAGAGAACATCGTAGTAGAACGATTCTCTGAGAACATCAACTTATTTTCACGGATGGATAAGAAGTTCACTGTATATACAAATAATACTAGACGTATTGTCGAGTAAAAACGTAAAAAAGTTTCGAGAACTCTCGCCGAAATCGACATCTCGCTCAGCTCTCTCTCTCGATCTCGTGATCGAGATTCTCATATGACTCTCGTCTCGATATCGTCTCGACTCTCTACTTATAGACGGGATGATATCGAGAGTTCTCTCGAACGCTCGTGAAGCTCTACCCAGGTGCAATAAACGAGTATCTTGGCATGCAATAAACGAGACTTGCAATAAACAAGCGTTGCAATAAAAGAGGTTCAACTGTATTAACACAACATTTAATCTAATAATGAATATACTTTAGTTGATATTGAAAAATGGTTTTAGACATGGCGTAATATGAGATTTAAAAAATTCATTTTTTTCTTAGAGTAATAATATGCTAGGTCCACAAAATATTTGTAAGTGAACAATTGATGATGAAAAATGTAGGTAAAACGTTCAACAGAATGATAGTTTGCATCGTTACTACTGACAGGGTTTCCCATGCCAGACAAGCAGATAACGAAGAGAAAAGAGACTAAACACAACACCAAAACCCATAAATCATGGAGAGTATATTAAAGATATTAAAACGTTTGTTGCTTTCCGAGGATCTTCGGGGCGCCCGTGGAGCCGCCGCTGGGGGCCACAGCATGCGGGGCAGCGGCGATGGTGAGCTGCGAGATGGTCAGGCAAATCTCACTAATCCAACAGCTGGCCAGCAAGAACATTTGCGACGAACGATAAGCAGTGGAACATCAACTGTGCCTGCTGAGCATGCTTTAGCTAGTATCAGCTATTTACAGCCAACCACCTCGACAGAAATACCATGGGAGAGCATCAAGTGGGATACAAAAAAGTTTGAAACAAAAATGGAAAGAGGATATAATTTAAGAACAAGATTAGCTGCAAAGTATTCTAATATACTGAAAGTCGCACTCAGACATTTTATCGCTGAGGTGAAGGACATGAGGACTAATCTACACATAACAGAAGATCAAGCAATGGATATTAAGCAACAGGTTAATTTGGCGTGAAAAAACGACAGCAATGAGTATCAGTTACAGGAACCCGCGTCACACGGTCAAGAAGAGGCAATTGATGTTCTTCCTTAACCTGCTGATGATCCAACACCACCACATCCACCAGAGGTGGATGGCGTTATACAAACAGAGGCAGAAGCAGAGGTTCAGCAACCCAAAAAAACGACGGAAATGGACATACCGTATGAACAAAGATGTTATGCGCCTTTCTTTTTCGGCAGAGAAATGTGGGAAAAGTTTGAGGAGAGAACATCTTAGACTCTTCTTACTTAAATACCCAAAGCTAGCCACAAAAATAAACGAGCAGGATCTGGCAGATTAAAAACGCTCAATATTTGTAGACAGATGGCTTACAGCTGTTGAAATAGCTGCTATCAAAATTAAAGTGAAACAGCAGCTTCCTATTGATGAACTCCCCTTGGAAGATGCGGCCAACGAAAACTTGTTTGAAGCTGAAGGCATAGGTGCTAGGGATAATAAACATCATTTACCGGATCCGTTTGAACAAGATCCGGATATTAATAATAATGTTTTGGATAGCGAAACCCCAGAAAAACTACCGAACCTTGAAAGAAATTTTTTTCATGTTTTACTAGAGTTCAGATATGTAGAACCAACACTAAGGCATTCTCTGTCCAAAATGAACATCACAAATGACCTGCGTGCACTAATAGAACAACTCAACAGCAAGGATTTACCTACGTATATGAACGTAACACAAACTGCGTTAGAGGTGCAAACTCTTGTATACAGTGCAGCTGTGGAAACCATTAGAACGTTGGGCCGCAGACCTACGTCTACAAATGCAGTTTTCGTCCCAGCAAGGATTCGAGATCCACCATGGAAAATCAGGTCGGATATAGGTGTCTGCAAAGTAAGGTGCAAATTGGGTTGATAAGCTAAATATAAAAAAGGAAATAGAACCAGAAAGCTGATAAACCATGTCACTATGGTTATGTTTAGCGTTGAACCCAGAGAGTAAAACACTAAGCAGCATGTCTCATGGGTTCAGAATTCATCATAATGAGGATGGTCATCAAAGGACCCATCTTCTATACATGGATGACCTGAAGCTGTACGCTAGCTCAGCCCAGAAACTCCAGCAAGTGATCGATGTCACAAAGCAGTTTTCCAATGATATCCACATGGAGTTTGGACTAGATAAATGCAGAACAGTGCATTTAATTAGAGGGGAATTAGGGGCAGCAGAGTTACAAAACGGTTTCGAAAATGACATCGAGGAAATGGCTGCAGATGAATCATATAAATATCTGGGTATTCTTGAATCTGAGGGTATTTAGCATACGATAGTTAAGATAAGGCTAACGATTGCCTTCACTACGGGACTCAGATTGATTATGAAGAGTTTTCTCAACTCGGCAAACAAAATCAGGGCAATCAACACATATGCCATCCCTGTCCTTACGTACTCCTTCGGGCTCATCAAATGGTTTAACACCGACCTTGAAAAGTTAAACAGAATATTCCACGTAGAAATGACGAAGCACCGAATGCACCACAAAAATTCAGCGATTGAAAGGATAGCTCTACCACGACTTATATGGGACAGGGGCGTTGTAGATGTCAAAAAACTGTGTGAATCACAAGTTATACAGTTGCCAAACTATTTTAACAGCAAACGAAACGTTGCGCCTTACAACACCATCTGTAAAGCAGATCTTGACTACACGCCTTGGAATTTGTCCTCAGTTAGAGCCTTGAATATCATGGCAGAAACCATTATAGAATTAGGAGTACAGTGGAGAAAAAAGGCTATCCACGGCGAGCACTCCAAAACGATAGATCAACAAGAAGTGGACAGTGAGGCATCCAATATTTAGCTAAGAAAGGGTGGTCTGTATCCAGAGAAGGAAGGATTCCTCATTGCGATACAGGACAAGGTTGTCAGCACCAGGAATTATCGCAAACACGTGTTACATCTAGACGTGGTTGACCGGTAACGATTATGTGGAGATACCAACGAATCCATAGAACACATTATTGATGACTGTTGCGTAATGGCTCAGAGAGAATATACGCAGACATAGTGATGTAGCGGGCATTATACACCAACAACTTGCCCTAAACCTATGAGTCTTAAATGAATGGACGCCTTTCTACAGATACATTAAAATGCCCGTTTTAGAAAGCGAAGATTACGTCTTACATTGGGACGCTACTATCCAAACATCCGGGCCAATCGAATTGACATCGTGATGCGAGAAAAAAAAAAGATGGAAGAATCTACATCATCGACATTGCTTGTCCATTTACCCGAAATATGCAGTCAACCTATACAACCAAGATTCACAAGTACAGCGAGTTAAGGCATGAAGTAAAGACCATATACAGCAATGTGAATCACGCATCTATTCATCCCATTGTGATTTCAGCTACAGACATTGTGCACGCAAGATGCGCGAGCATCTTGTACATTTAAGAGTCAGTAGGGTATTAGCAGTAGCTCAGAAGGCGGTTTTATTAAACACCTGTCACATTGTAAGAGACTTTCTTGACCTTCAGGAAGCAAGCGACTAAAAACCTATGGATTGGCAGATGGTAGCTCCAGAAAAGCATCCAGGGGTGACTGTTGTCGCCTCCAACGCTCGCGGCCGCTCGTAATTGTATAACTACAGCATCATCGCAGGAGGTTTCAAGCATCGTATTAGATTAAACAATAACATCTTGATCTCCTCAGTCACTTAACTTAGTCCGTGGCTATGATGTGCAACCGGGTTCCCCCAAGTAAAATTTTTGCAAAAAAATAATAATAATCGAAAAGTTCATGTTCGCGGCATGAAGAGATCTCGGTTAACAGCTAATAAATTCTGTTCACAGCATGAAAGTGGTTCGCAGAGATCCTTTTTTTACTCCAGTTTTTTATTCATTTCTTCGTTTTATTATTTCAAGGACTTGAAGTTTATAAATACGTAGGTGTAACAGGAAGTATTTTTTTAGTTACCCTAATACTTCGAATAAAGAAGAAGCCTAATATTTTTATATTAGACTTCTAATATTAGTTTCAGTGACAATAATAAAATTGTTAAAATCTATTATTATTTTCAACCATTATATTATTTAAAACTAGATTCATTTAAAATTAAACATTCTTAAATTGATATATCGAAACAGCGAAAATGGTATGGTTTTATTTTTACATCTTTCATAATTGTATCGTTTGAAAAACTGGGGAAAATTGAAAAGGGGATAGATTTAAGGCAGTTCACGTGTGCGAAATTCGTCCTAAAGTTTAAACTCAGGCCGATCCAAAACGTCATTGCGTTTCTGCTAACCTTTCTTTAAAATTTTTGATTAGGTTTGTACACTCTCGTTCTAGCTACAAATAAACCTATAATATACGCATCCATCGCATACTATCCTACAAAAAACGCCAGATTGAAACGTATTCAAAAGTATTGCACTTTAAATGTGACGTTGTCGAAGAGCAGATTTCCAGAGAACATCTCGTGAATGCGATTCAATACTTAGCAATCGCATATTTTGTGCTTCGCATTTAATTGCATGCAGCAGCATTAGGAAAATTCTGTTTCGCATTCAATCGCATTCTGTATCATTAAAACATATTAGAACTCTCGCATTATCACGCATTGAACGCGAAATCTCTCACTTCGCATTCAGACGTATTAAAGATTTAAACGTTAAATGCGAACTCTTATTAAAAAGTATTGTGCTTCCGTCCCAATCCGATGTTGCCGCAGAGCAGATTTCCAGAGGACATCTCGTGAATGCGAAGCAACACTTTTTAATCTGAAGTTTTTTGTAGGGTAGTCAAGAAATGAGCGTGGCAAAACCGCACTCAGTTTAGTGGCTATGGCTAGCTACTCACGCAAGTGGCTTTGACAAGCGGCTTCATCGGCAAGGCCAACAGTATTGCTAAATCGTCAGCACCATATTTCTCGCGCTATATTTTTCGCGTCAATAAAAATATAATTCTTTGGACAGTTATATCTCAGACAATAAACTCAAGAAAAAAATTGCAATTTTTGTAAAAATTTTGTTTTATCTTCTTCTATACATCACTAGTTTCTAACCTAAATGGTAAGAACTTTTTAGATGCTACAATTAAAAACTCGTTATTATATGGGACCCATGTAACAGGTACTGTTTTCAGTAGAGAATATCTAACTTCGCATACTCAACATTGCGTTACCACCTGCATGGTCGTTGCATAATATTCTTCTGTATGTATTGCGAAAATTAAATTAGTGAATGAGGAATACCTTGTAATTGTAGAGTTTTAAAGTCTTGGAGGCTATAAGAAGAACTGAAATTTACAACATTTTAAATTTTCGTATGACTAAAAAACGGTGCAATATCAAATTTAAAGCTGCAAAAGTAAAAATCTACAGGTTTCAAAACTTAAAATAATTCTCATTCTTTTTTTTTTTAATTAAGAGTTTTATATTTCGAGCAATGAAAACTTGGCAGATTCCCTGGTTTCCTCAAAATCTCTAAATTTCTTGAATTTTTAATTCAATGAAATCCTTGAATATTTGGAACTGTTTGAAATCTCTGAATTCCCTGAAATATCTCAATATCCTGAATTTTTAGAGTACTCTAAATTCCTTGTATTCTTTTCATTTCCTAAATGCTCTCAAATTATCTGAAATCCTGTCATATTCTATATTCCCTGCATTCCTTTAATATTGTAAATTCCTGAAATCCTCTGAATTCTCAAAAACCCCTGAATTTCTTCAATTTTTCTGAATTTTCTGAATTTCCTGAATTCATAGAATTTCTTGACTTCCTTCAATTTTTCTGAATTTCTCTAAATTCCTTGAAATATTTTGAAGTCCTTGAAATTCAGGGATTTCTAAGAATTTAGGACATTCCACGAATTTAGGAAATTCAAAATATACAGACTATTTAGATGAATTCAGATACATCTGGGAATTCAGGGGTATTCAGTTGATTTCAAGGAAAATAACAGAATTTAAAAGGATTCGAAAAAGTTTAAAAGCACTTCAAGCAAATCAAAAGAATGAAAAATCATTATAAACTCTCTTTTTAAAATTTTCTACGGCCCCTTCCACATTAATATGTGAATAGATAAAAACATTTCGCTTTAAAAATAAAACCATGCCTCTCAAATTATTATTTTTTGGTCTGACACAAGGGGTGAGGGGGGGGGGTATATATTTTTAGCGTCACGAGATTTTTAAATTTCCCCTCAAATATGCGCAACGAAGTTGGCATGGCGTAATATAATTTTAAAATTTATTTTACGTCACTGCTTTCATTGATAATTTTTAAAAAACGTAGAAAATAAATTAAAGCGAAAAACATATTTAGAAACAAAGTTTAAAATTTTCAAACAGTGAATATGGCGTAGTATAGCTCTAGGGCGACGAATTTTCAAAAAATGTCGGTATGTGTGTAAGTGTGACTTTTTTTCTGTTCGCCATATCTCGAAAACTAAAAGAACAACGATCATGAAATTTGGAAGAATTGTAGGTCCGACAGGAACCCAGGTCTGATAGGATTTTGAGCTAGATCGGTCATTTAGAATATCTGAGATCAGCTAGCTGGTTAAACTGATTCTTTGTTACTGTTATAGAACAGAATTTTTATAGGTAAATCCACTTTCACCAATAAATGAAGAATTAAACAAAGTAACTTTCTGTACAAATGTTTATGTTTTATTATTTTTTCAGCTTCTGTTAAGTAGTTTTCCAATGCATAATCCGTGATAAGAAAGTCTGTCTTCGATAAATGTTGGTCCCTATAGTAACATAAAAGAACGGAGAAGGAATATAAGGAAGGAGTGAGAGGTTCGTTTTTGGTTGACACTTTCCCTTTCTTCCTCTTTTTTCTTTTATTATGTATTTGTCTCTAATTTGTCGAAAAGAAGGGAGTGGGGAAATCTAATTTTTATTTGTTTCATTTTCTTCATGCTCTGATTTCAATGGATGAAATTATCCATAAGATTCATTTTGATCTTAAATGAATTTTTAAATAGAGGCAATAAACTCCAGATTCGATCCAATCTGCAGGTTTGCTTATGAATTACTTTTAAGAGTTCTTTTTGAGTCCTAACAATTTTTTTGCCTCAGCTTGTTAAAAAAAAATCTTTTTTATGTAACACGAGTATGTTTTCCTCGCTTTCTGGGCATGGTTTGAAACTGTAAAGAAGGTCGTTGTTGGTGTTGGTGTACTTTACCAACCTGGCCGATAAAGTGCACTTTATTGTCCATGGGAAATGCGCCCGCATGCGCGTTTGTTGCTTCGACCCACGCGCAGTATTCTACGCGGTAATTGTCCCTTTAAATTTAAACGAACCTCCAACCTGAGACGTTATATCATGAAAAAACTCGGAGTCATACACTTATTACATAAAATATCGTATGTACCGAGGCAGGAAAGTCTTTTTACGGTCTCGTGTATTTGCAAAAACTCACTTACGGGCCGTAATAAGACTAGTTCGCTGCTTTGGTACATAATAAACTATTTTATTTGATATCGTAGAAAGAATGTTTTAAATATTATCACTTTTAGAAGTGTGTGATTTTTTTATTATTTCTTTTCATTTTTGTAAAATTTAATAATGTGAATAGATTAATTCGGCATCAACCACTTGCCTTTGAAAAATATACGAAACGTAATGAAACACGAACCGAAAACACTGGAAACCAAGTCAGAGTAATTTTTTAGTAGACGATATTGGAACAAACAAAGATCGTTAATTAATGAAATTCGTTCCTATAGCGAGTAGGGCTGTTTGCATTTGTGGTGAGAGTTGGTCCTCGCATGCGTGCCTGCTCGTTCCGATAAATCCCAGCTTTCTGTTCACTCTTTAACCCCATTACAACAAACGCTTTTGTGGGCTAAAACAAAAGCTTTACTATCCCGCACCCACGTTCGGGTTACTCAGTGTAATTCACATCTGAACGTCGAGATATATTGCAGTCAACGAGGAAATAAAACGCACTACTTTTCAACGAAACGCACTAAAAGTCCCAGACATCCCCTCCCTTATTTTCAGGCAATAATTGTTTACCTGTGGTCGTTTTAATCGAATAAAAACACTCCCGACCCTCTCCCCGTTCTCCTCGATTCAGACCATTTTTCGCGCTCGATAAAATTAAAAACATTAGAACTCTCGAAGTAAACAAAAATTTCAATTAAAGTTAAAAAACTGAACTTTTGAATTCAAAAATTTTATATTGAATTACAATCACTTTGTTGCCACAAAAGTAATATAAAAGTACACAAAAGTGGTTAAGACAAGATATTGTTATAAACAATTATTTGTTTATCAATGACAAAAGAAGTATTATGCATTAACAGTGAATTGTGCACACTTACTTGGGACAAGTAAGTCCTAGCCCTATTAGGGCTAGGACACTTTTTTTTAACTTACGCTGAATTGACTCTACTGTTATTTATTTTATACGAATTTTGTCGTGGTACTTGCAGGAAACGAGGTATTTTTAAAAAATGAAACTTTTACGTTTTTGGTCAAAAATGCCAAAAAAGTGGAATTTTTCAAACCTTGCAATTCCCAAACTAATAGGACTAAAAGACGTTTTTTTAAATGCAGGCAGATTTTCGTATAATCTGTTTCATGCTCTGGTATCAACGACGCACACTAAACCTGACACGATTTATTTTGAAAAAACTAATCTACACTTTCTTGACCTTAAAAACAGGCAAAAATGGTTGTCCACGTTTTGAGACCCCGTTAACCCGAAAAAAAGGTTTTTACGAATGGATCAGTCTGTCTGTATAGCTGTATGTATGTATGTATGTATGTATGTCTGTCTGTGAGTACGATAACTTCCGTTAGCCAGCCAGTTTGGAAAAAATTCAAAAAGTGAGCACACTTTGAAAATGTTTGAGACCACTTTTTTTCAAGATTTGAAAATTCTATGTACAGTTATTAATAGTACTCGAAAATACTAACAATTTATCCTGATGACATTTTTCGATAAAACGAAAAATTTTTATTTGTAGCATTTTCAAAATCCAAAGAAAGGAACGAAAATTAACATTATCAGCCAAACAACGCACTTTAAGAAAAAATGTCAAGACGAGAAAAATGTTTTTTTGCACACCCTACAAGATTGTCATAAGGACTTTTTTAATTTTTTTGAAAAATCGAAAATTCATATTTTTATTGCACAAAAACTAATAAAAAAAAATAAAAAATTCCCTTTTACGGAAAAACTACGCAAAATACGACAAATTATGATTGGACAAAAATTGCGCACTCAAAACAGGTCTACAAATTTGCTGTGGGTCACTTTTTGATAGGATGTGTAGTTTCTGTTTTGTTCGTAAAGTTTTTGTTTTATTCTTTTTTCTTTTATTCGTTGAAATCAAATACAAATTTAGTCATTTGTATATGAAGAACATATAACACGGAATGCAAAGCACGCTCAAATGATGAACAGAATCGAGCGTGGAGCGCGAGTTTTACATGATTCTTAAACTAAATATCAAGCGCGAAGCGCGAGTGTCTTCATGAGAAGCTATTCCTTAAGGTTGATAGAACCTTAAGTAAATTAGTTCATCTCTTTATGTAAAACTGACGTGATTGAACCAAAAGCATGTCATAACGATGAAGCTTACTAAGAGCTTATTAATTAGCCCGAGAAGCGCGTAATAGCGAGTACACGAAGTTCGAAAACCTGAAGGAACCGCGTGTCTAACGTGAGTCAAATGTGTCCGAGCGTAGCGCTAGATTAATACCTAATCGAGCGCGAAATCCAATATGTGCGCGCCCTACGCATATTAATTTGTCGAAATTAAGTATGATTTTCAATTTTTCTATGAATCTTAATAAAAAATGTATTTATTTAAAAATTCAATAGCTTAATTTATAACAGATTCAGAATCGTATTGTAAAATAAATTACTGTTTAACTTTTAATATTTAAACCAGAAATATAATTTTAAACATCATTAATTAATTTATATTTGCAGTCGATCAACTTAAAACGCTTTTTACACAACATTTATTATTTAAAACGCTTTTAATTTTGTAATTCTTTAAGTATTCGAAACTTCAGTTGAAAATTCTTTTACTATAAAATACACGCTTAAGAATAAAGAGAAAAAACGAAAAGTGTTTAAAGTAAAATATTTATTTGGAATAATTAAAAAAGTTAATAATTCAACTTAAAAACATTTTAAAGAGTTTAAATCAGACTTATTTCAAATTCCATTACGTAATAATGTGATACGAATTTTTCTATATTTCAAGTGATTGGGTAGATTTTTCTTCTACAAATTTTTAAAATTCCAGGTAAAAAAAGTAAATTCCTTGTCATTTCCCGGTTTTTCAGTAAAAAAAAATTCCTGGTAATTTTTCGATTTTTCCCGGCCAAGCGGTCACCCAGGAGTAAAAATTAATGATATTATAAAGATATCGATTCCCAAATAAATGTTTTTTCTGCTCTTATTCTGTTTTCTGCAACTTGCTTCCTAACACATATTGTTATTCTTACCTGGCAGCACGAAAAAGGCCAATGGCTGCTTCCAATTCCTTATGACGAAGGAGCTTCTGAGTTTTCTTCATCGCATCAGTCCTGAAAGTAAGAATGAATCAATGTTAAAAGTTAATTATATTACACTAATTACTCAAGTAAACAGGAATATAAAAAAATAAAACAACGTATTTACTTTTGCTCATCAATCGGAATATCCAGAGTCGCATCAAAAGGCACAACGACTGGAATTTGGTTTGACTGCATAACGGCTGACAATTCTGGCCCCACATCATCCCATCGATCTTCCAAACTGAGAGAAACTGGCGGAGCCTGTGGTGTTTCCTTCATAGACTCTAAAACCACAATAAAAAAACATTGATACATATTGTTAAACTATTGACTGTGGTAAAAAAAAATATTCATCAAGAAAGGAACGAAAATAGAGCACGCAACGATATTGATTTTGCTGGTCAAATATATACTCTTCACGAGCAACGTTTCTAAGCGAATTGTCAATTTATAGTCGTAAACATTTTATCAAAGAAGATCTCAAAATCAATATCCGGAATATGTGTAAAGTGAGATCCGGTAAATTTGAATTTCTGCATTGAAACTACATCAGAAATGAAGTAACTCTTGGAATTCAATTTAAATTTTCTCAGATAAGAATTTATTCATGAATTTAAATAATGTTAACCAAAACTTACTTTTTTGGCTCTTTCGTTTTTGTGACCTTTTCTTCTTCGCCTGAACGATTAGAGTTCGACTTTTTCCGCAAAAGTGTTCGAGCATCTTCAAAAAAATATGAGCTGTCGTCGTCAGGTCAATCAAATATCCTCTGAAAAAAGGAGACAAATACTTTGGTATAAGTTCTAAGGTGCTGAGCGAGAATTTACTTTGTAACTCTACTATATAACTCTACTATACTTTTAAACTTAAAAAATTCAGAGAAATTAAACAAAGTTTTTTTGTTAACTATGCAACTAACTTAATTAAAAACAGAAGAATTTTGCTTCAGTTTTTTTAATATTTTCAAAAAAATTGTAACGTTCACATTTTTTTATTTATAATTTGTTATAGGTGAGGTAAGATGCTCAGTCTCCGCGCGCTTAAAATATTCAGTTAACTTTGTACATTTTTTAAATTTTATAAAGTTTGGAGCGAAAATTAATATGCAGTTTCAAATTTGTATCATCCAAGCTACAAAAAATCCACCACTCTATTATCGCCCAACGAATAAATATTTAAATAGTGTTTGAAACTTTTTTATATAATTGTTTTATAAAAAACATTAATTTTCGTATGGGATAATATGCTCCTTAGTGATAAAAATTGATTTATTGACTTATTTACAAAAATAATGATTTTTTTATATGATCCTTCTACTAATCAGTGAGTTTTAAGATATAATATTTTTATTCTCCCATTCGCTGAATGACAATGCTCTAAAATAAGTTTCATTGTATTTCTTGACACAAAAAACTTCCCATCATTTTTCCGGTCTAGGAATTATACATTTTGAAATTTCAATATCCTAACTAAAAATTTCAATTCCTTTGGAAAATTTCCTGTTCCATGTCAGAGTTATAGATTCATAGAATATTCATAGAATTTTTAGATTGATCAAGAACTCTCGTGTTATTTATTTAAATAACACGTGCGTTCCGCAACACTGCGCCGACCCGTTGCTGATCAATCTCTCTAGCAATCACGCCAAATGAAGATCCTCACAAGTCGTCATGTGAGGTTCCCCACTTGGGTCCATTAGTATCCAAGGTCTTTTGTTTCAGGCGTCATTCTACTGGCACTCTTTTTATTAACTATTTGCCCCCACACCTTTCTGCCCTGGGATAATTCTCTACCTTCTTTCACGTCTATAGATTTTTTCATGAAAGTTCTCGTGTATCTTTGGCTTATTATGTCTCTTCTAATTAGGACCTCATTCACACATTCTTTCTTCAGTCTGCCTCTGGGCACGCTGCCATTCACTCTACCTTGATACATTTGTTTCGTTAGTCGTTCATTTGGCAGTCTCTCAACATGCCCGAACCATCTTAACTGATTTCTTTCCCATGTGTCAACTAGTACATTTGGGACATAAGGGACCGTACTTAAATTACGTAACAGCTCAAGGGAGAGGGAGGGGTCAAGAGAGTTTGTTACGGTTTGTTACAGTTAGGGGGGGGGGGTTCTTTATGCGTGTACGTAATTTTTGGAAATTTGAAAATGAAACGAATAACTCCCAGAAATTGTCCAAAAACTGAATTTTAAAAAAGTCAGGGAATTTGATTGATTGGGGAAAAATCAGGGATATAGAAAACAAATCTGGCAACTTAGAGAATTTCTATAACTTTAAATGTCAAGCAGAGTAACTTTGAAATTTTTTTATTTCGTTATTTACTTAAGATTCTAGCTTTAAAATATTTACAAGTTTATGGTTGCGGTATTTAATTATTAGTGGTCAGGGGAAATAAAAAATAATTCAAGATAACAATAGGTAATCTTATCAAATAAAGTTTTTCGTAATTTATTTGTCTTGTATTGATATTTGTATTTTTCTGCAGTTGCTTTCTCTTGAAGATTATCCTATTAGTTATAAATTGTATTAATTGTTTGAAAATTTAAAACATTTTCTAAAAATTAATTCTTTTTGGTAAAAAGTTCAAAAATCAACTATTTCGAGGAAAATGTACCTTTCTTGAATTTATATTTGGTTCAACGGACAAGTAGAATCTTTCTTGGATAAAAATTCAACAATTTTCTTGAAAATTTGTTTTTTTAATTTAAAAATTCAAATCAATTTTCTTCGAAATTTTTTAAATTTTCATAAAACCAGTTGCCTTTCTAACTGAAAAGTGATCCTTTTGGGTTAAAATATCCCTGTTTGGTCGAAAATTCTATTATTTCGTAAAAAATTAAAACGTTGAAAAGTCAACCGAACATGCAACTGTTCAGTTGAAAATTAATCTTCATTAATCTTCATTTGAATATTCATATTTTTAGTTCAATCTTCACCTCTTTGGTTGAAAGTTTAACTATTTTGTTGAAAATTGATTTTTTTTAGTTGAAAATTTAATTATTTTGTTGAAAATTTTTTTCATGTAAAATTCATATTATCTGGTTAAAAATTTAATTTCCGTACAACAACTTCATCTTCTGGCTTAAGGGGAAACGGTAAGTTTGGCTGAGCACATAAATGACTGCAGCGACATCTATAAGAAAATCGGAAATTCAGT
>JAAAKG020070438.1:0-17335 GCA_010014905.2 Druon quercuslanigerum
AATATTTATTAAAATTTGTGACGGTCGAAGAAGAAAAACAATTTTGGATTTGCTGTATCTGGAATTGTATACATATTGATACTGTTATATTTTAAATGAGAATTTAATTAGTTACATATTACAAACTTACTCTTTTTTATTGGAATTTTCGTCTTCCCTTAAAGGTCTCTATTTTTTCGGAGAAAAAGCTGTCAGCGTAAGGTTTTAGGCTTTCCTTAAAAAAAAGTTAAATAAAAGAGGTTGACATAAAATATCATTAAGTGGTTAAATATGTCAGAATAGCACTAAGATAAATTGAGCTTAGACCGACATCTGGTAAATATTATCTTAGTCTTAGTTATTTATTATTGCTATGCATCTTCTTTTATATAGGTAATACTGTTCTGATGTTATTGGTAATTGATACTGATTTTTGTCTCCGTTTTCTTTGGAGTCACGAAGTTTGGTCTCTTGGAGAGGCACTCTTGCATAACTCTCTTATCTTCTTTTGTCAAAGGTTACTTTACCTTCAGCTTCATTTTTGCTACTCAGTTAACTTTAATGTATATAACTTACTATCTCAATAAACACTATCGATTTGTAACGTAAATTCTCAGTCTCTCTTGGCTCATTGTCCAGAATTTAAGCATCAGTTTAGCTCACAATCCTATCATATTATAGCAGTTTCTGAGACTTGGTTGAGCTCCAACTATCCCTCCAGTTCAGTTGCTCTTGATAAGTATACCCTATTTCGTAGAGACAGAGATGCAAGGAGAGGGGATGAAATCTGCCTTTACCTACGCGATAGCCTTAGGAATGCTGTGTTAGGAGTTACTCCATTATCAACTCATCCGTCAACTGAGTTTGTTTTTATTGAGGTGAGATCCACAGAAGATAGTGCTTTAGTAGGTGTTGTATATAAAGCACCAAACGCCTTCTTTGGAAGTGATCTTGAGTCAGAAATTTTTGCATTTATTCCCAATCAAAACAACACTATCATCACAGGTGACTTCAATACTAACCTAAACTGAAAGACCAGCCAAACTAAATATGTAAGGTCCGTTGTACTTGCATCAGGACTGTGAATAGTTCTCTATACATCTCCAGATCATACAGACCGATCTAGTTCTCGGATAGATCTAATGATAGTGGATGACCTTAAAATGGTTTCTTCTTATTCGCAGCATTCCTTTTCCTTTCTAGCTAACCATGACCCTATTAATATCAATTTTTAAATTACCAATAACTTTACTCCTTGCACATTTCAGACTTCGATACGCAATCTCTCGAATATAGATGAATCTGACTTCAATGTCCATCTTACAACTTATGAATGGGAATAAATTTATTTTGAGCAGAATTTAAATACAAAGATCACCGTACTTCCATCATTTTTGACATCAGCCTTTGATAAATTTGCGCCTCTACGTGTTCCTCAATTTGTGAAAAAAAATCTTGCCCTTGGATCACCTCTGACATTAGAATACTGATGAAAGAATGTGATAATAAACGTAGATTGGCGAAAAGAACGATAAATACGGCGATCTAAGCGGAATTCAGGAAGATGAGGAACCTTGTACAAACGAAAATCCGTGATGCCCATAATCAATACAACTTTAACTTGTTTAAAAATAGAAACAAAAATGAGAATGTATGGCTCCTTATAAGGCAAATTGGGATTAATCCCTCACAAGTGTACTTTCCCAGACTCGTGTTTTTCTCCTAATGTTCTCTTGAATACCTTTACAACCCTTTCGTTGTCTGCGTCAGTTTCGTGTACTCATGGAAGTACCTTTCCACCTTCTTTTGATGACACTAACTCCTTTTTTCGGACATATTCCCTGATTTTCTTTTGAAAAAACTAAATTAGGTCAAATCTAATGCAATAGGGATTGATGGAATTTCCATTAAAATGATCCGGTTATCACGTCCGGTTATTTTCCCAGTCTAACTGCACACTTACAATTCCTCCCTTTAGGTTGGTATATTTCCTGATTCATGAAGCATGGGTGTTATTAGACCAATTCCCAAAGTTTCCAACCCTACCTCTTCCAAAGATTTCCACCCTATTTCCATTCTAAATGCAATAACTAAACCATTGGAACGTATTGTTTATCACCAATTTACTGATCATATAAATTCCTAAAATCTTATTGATCCCCTTCAGTCCGGCTTTCGCGCAGGACACAGCACTATTTCGGCGTCACATAAAGTTGCTACCGATACTAAACTCGCTATAGATAGAAGGAAAATTACGGTCGTTGTCTTATTCGATTTCTCCAAGGCATTCGATATGGTGGAACATCAACGCTTATTATTTAAACCAAAACATTCTAAAATTTCTAATACAGCCTTTAAATGGTTTGCTTCTTATTTAAGTAATCGAACACAGAAAGTAACTACTAGTAAGGGAGATTCATCGGACATTTCGGGACCTATTTCCTCTCTCTCGCTCTCTCTCTCTCTCTCGATTGCTAAATTAAATACAGGAAGACATTGTTTCTGTGGCCTCTTGGGGCATGGAAAATGGTTTAGATCTCAACCCTAGTAAAACAAAGGCAACAGTTATAGGGCCCTTAACATCTCTCTCTTTTCTCGGATACTTGATTGATCAAATGCTTGGTACTAAATCGAAAATTGTCTTGGAAGGAGATGATCTATGAAATATCTAGAAAAACTTTCCAATTCCTTCAGCAAGTAACTAGGAACAAAAATACCCTACCGCCTTCCACTCGGATTTTCCTCATAAAAAGCCTCATGCTTCCAGTATTTGATTACGGCTGTTTAGTGTATGATGACATTACTGATAACCTTAATTTGAAACTTGAGCGTTCCCTCAATTCTAGTTCAGCTTCTACGATTCTAGACTACCAGCGGTATATTTCATTTTATTTTATTTCATTCTATTTGTACTTTACAACTCTGTATCAACTTCACCATACCTTTAACCTTTATCGATCAATGCTTGTAATTTTATTTTATATTTTATTATCTATACTCTGTTGCTTAGAGGGCTAATTAGCAATAGGGACTTTCTGAAATAAATACTAAATACTACAATTTTTAACTATGATGCTAAATTTTCAAAAACAATAAAAGGATTGTTTTATTGACACATGCATAATTTTGGTCCTTTTCGACGCCAACAAAGCGCAGCTAAAGCCTTAATTTTACTCTCTAGGGAGTTGATGGTAAGTCACCATATTTATCTGTAAAATTACTATAAATAACCGAAAATTTCCATACATTTAGGAAAATGTATAGAAACTTTTTTATTGAATTTTGGAAAATTTATGGTAAGCTACCGTGGTGTTCCTATAAATTATACAAAATTTAATAAATTTCTGGAAATGTATAAAAATATATCAAATGTAATTGTGGATAACTAATGGTCAATTGCTATATTTTTTTCTAAGATTAGCATAAATGCCGAAAAATTTCCAAAAATTTCCGGAAGTTTATGGAAATGTTGGTCATTTACGATAATAATACAATCAATTAATGGTCAGTTACCATAAATTACCCAATATTCAATTTTATTTACGGCCTGTAGGCTGTTTATCGTAAAATGCGAGCTCATAGGTGCACCTACAATCTTGTTTGTACATTTCTTTTAATTTGTGACATTACAATTTGTGAGTTTGTACATTTCTTGTAATTGAATAATTAATGTAGAGGATTCTGGCTTACACACTCTACTGTAAAAAAGGAGTTGATTCTGCGCTTGTGGCCTACTGGGCAATTCCTGATTTCACTTGTGCTCAATGGGGTGACCGTGCCGCTTTCTATATTTATTTTTGCCCGGACATTTTTGTGATTGGTAGAACTGTATACATATATGCCAGCAAAGAAAATACTATTTTCCAGTATTGCAAAGACGTCGCTATTAGGTGAAGATAATACAATTTGTTCTTTGGGTGTAATGCGCCCATAGACATTACTTTTGACAAGTACTTTAATTGGTTTATCTTCAGGAAAAGTGTATCTTCTAAGCTCGAATTGCCAGTTTGGATTGCTAAGGAGAGTAATACGAATAAATTCAAGTTGGTCTAAATGATATTTAAGTCCGTCAGAAGAAAAAATGAGCGTGGTAGATGGAGATTTATGCCCGGCAGGCTTGTCGCGATGAAGAGTACTGGCTGGAGAATGTTGTATGTCAGAGGAAGAAGATGAGCCAGTATCACGAATACCAGGAATAGGTTCGCCATTAGGTAAACAGTCAAACGGATAACTGGATTCTGCAAGAAGAAACAAATTAAGAATTATTTTTAGATTGACATGGAATTTAAATTTTTTTAAGGTAGGACTACGCAAGTTGGCACACCCAAGAGGAGTCATTTATGATACGCGGGTTAAGTCGAAAAATTGTGATTCGCGGAACGATAAAAAATATTTGTAAAATTTTAGATAAAATATAATTTCATATTTACGAATAGAATTGAGGATAAACATCCAGGTAAATATCCTTTTATAAACCATCGCTATTTTTTCAATTAGGGTAAAAACTGATTTCGTTTTAATAAAGAATTCGATGAACACTTTAACTGGTACTAATTTCAGTGCTTTATTACATTGGTATATAATGAATTATGATTAATTAATTAGAAATTTATTATGTCTCCATTATCTCTTTAATTATAGTCAAGCTCTTATTTTTAGTAGAGTCATATTTATATTTCAAAAATCTGTCCAAAAAAGGAATATTTACCCGAACTCATAAGATTTAATTAAACACCTATAAGCTTACTTTCGTAAGAAATAAGTCTTCGACCAAATTGCCCCATATAAATTTAAAACCATTTTTATAATCTCTAATGCCATAAACCAATAATTCTCGAAAGAAAAATCTAATCTTATTTGATTCAGATTACAGGTAGTTTCCGTAATTAATAAAAGTTGTGAAATAGAAAAGATTATTTTTCACGAAAATAATTTTCAAAGTACAAAGATATTATTTATTGAAAAAGTGTGTTTCTTTGACCGAACATTTGATTCTTAGCGCTTTTAATTTTTATCCTTGTTGCAACCTGATAGGAGTATAATTATTGCCTTGAAATTTATTTGATTAAGATCAAAATTTGTTAGAACTTTGACCCACGCTATTATATATTTTTTTATCAGAGAGCTTAAATCATGGTATTTGCATTAAGAAAAGAAGCGCTCAAAAGTTTGGTCAATAATAAAAGTGATTTTCCATAAACATTTTTTGCATGTCTCAAAGTCTTTGTTGCAAAAATAATATTTTCTGTTTTCAAAAGTACCTATAACAACGATATTGCAATTCTTGAAAGTATAATAAAGCATAAACTTTCTAACAGAAAATTTTTTTGTTTGAATTATCTAAAAAAGAATAATATTAATGAGAAATAAAAAAGATCAAAGTATTAGTATTAATAATGTGTTGAGTAGCTTCAAATTTATGTTCAATTAATTGCGCCAGATTCAGTGAAGGTTATAATATTATTTATTATATTTCAGTGCGTTGCGATGAGAAGTGTTGACTACTTCTCAGCGCAATGCCGCTCCTTTAAACGTAAACATGCAATCCAAGAAAAATGGGAAAAAAGCGATCCTCACCTACGACAAGCTAATTATTATCAGGAAGAAATTCGACAAGAAGGATGCAATTATTATCACAGCAAAGTTGAACAACATTCCCACAAAGGAATGCTACAAACACGCCTATGTCGGTACCAATGGACCAGTTTTTTTTAATTGAAAAAATAATAGCTCAGAAGATCAAAAACAAAAAACCCCGGTAATGTCAACAAAATCCAAAAGTTATAGGTCGTCTGACTGCAACTGCTTTTTTGAAAACTGCGATGATTGCTCTAACTTCACGCAATGACATAACATAAATAATTGTATGCTTGAGCAGCTAACGGATTTTAAATCCTCTCCGCCCTCTCCGGGTGTTCGGGATAAATCGCGATTCAGATGTAAAGATTTCTTAGCTCCGTATGTTAATAAATGTTTTGTTTCAAGTTCATTGATTCAAACAATCAAAAACATGGATATTCGCGGATCCTAGTTTTTTTAATGTGAAGTTAGTCTACGAATTGTTTTTAATTAGTGGACAGTTTAAATCTTGACTAGAAAATTTATGTCTGGAAGCACCGGAAATATTAAACAAAAAATCTGACCGCCTGGTGGGCCCATTCTCATCGCTCGTTGGGCGTGCATCTCGCTTTCCTTGATAGTTTGAGCGCGCCAACGGCGCGCAAATATTGGTTTTTGTGCTTCGAGCTCGATAATGTATTCACCTCGCGCAACTCCATCTGTCTTTCTGTATTCCTCACACTTGTACATAGACTTTTTAAAACTTAAGGTCAAATCAACGACAATAGTAATTTTGCCATAGTAATGATAATAGTCATTTCTCATCAAGCATTAAAAAAATGTTTTTATTAAACATTTTATTGCAACTTTTGTCGATTTTTGAGAAACTGAATTCGCTCATTTCCAATGTTATTTTTTAATTTAAACTTGACACATACGGTCTAAACAGCAGAAATACCGTTTTTTAACTTCTAAATTATATCTCTAATACCCCTAGCACCCCTATGACTGGTCAATAAATAATGTACGATGCATACAATCTCTATTTGTCCCCCAAAGTTTCGTGGAAACATATCTTTTGCCATTACCTCATTTGTTTCAGCATTAATGCCTACTTACATGCTTCGTCATAAAAAGGCTGGAATTTGGTCTTTGAAGTGCCCTATATTTTTTTCTGTTTTGTATTTTATAGCTTTTTAAAGTTTTTTTGCTTTTTATATTTTTGTACATTTTAGTGGATATTGTTGAGAAACGGTCACTACTCTTTGCCCGGGTATCAAATTTTAATATCTGCAATCAGTCGTGTGAACGAAACGATGTCTAATTTTTTTACACTCCGGCAACATAGTGTCTAAACACCCCCTCGAGATGGAGAACTGCGCATCCAGAATATGAAAGATTCAATGTTTTGTGTATGCGTGCCTGTAGATTGGCTCATAAATTCTTCAGAATGATTACATACATCCATGCTTCTTGATCAAATAGATCAAAGTAATTTTGTCTCTTTTGCTGTCAGGACCAATTTCTAGTCTATATGAATGAGCGTCGCCTCTGTAGATCACTGCCACTGTCACTGTCAATTTCCACAATGTCGCCGACACCTCCTATTTTTCCCTCGTTACCAGACTGTGCATCGAGAGAAGCCAAACATACCTCCCGAAAACAAGAGAAGCGATCGGAAACTGTTTTCGTGGATACCTACTGGTTTTCAAAAAGGCTGCATTCGTGAAATGTTTGATCGAATGTCATACCTACGGCAAAACAGTATGTCAGAACCTCTGCAAGCAACTGAAGGTTTTATACGAATGGTGAGGCATGAGTTTAATGGTAATAAGTAATAAGTAAGTGAAGCTTCAAAAAAAGCAGAAGAATGATATTGGTTTTCAAGTGTCTTTACTATCATATTCGTGATCATCGCGTGAAAATACATATCTATACGAAGTTTCGAATTATTCGGAGGTAAGCGCTTTTCGGAAGATTATTCCCTAATAATTCACTAAATAAATCTCTAAAAGCGGCTAGGATGGAAATTCTAATTAAAACAAAAGTTCGAAGAAAATTTTATTAATCTTGTAAAAGTAGAATCGAAAATAAACGTGTTCCGAAAGAAATTGTATCAGTTTGTATCCATCTGCCCCATGGTAGTGGCCCCACACTCATTGCCAAGTCGGTAGGCACCCAACTTAATTCTGAGCACTCCGAGTGGGCCGCAGTAGGAACCAGTAATTGTTTCATCTCGGTGTATTCTTTGCTTAGTCTGTTTGGCTGCAAGGCGTATTTTATTTCCACCCTACCCTCTATATCTAGCGAGTATACTTCAATCCGTTATCATGGGACGCACAGCGTATGGGTTACGGACTCCCAATGCGAGTTAGTTGGCATTAATGGGTCCTAACACATGGAGATTCATTCAGAAAATGCGGCGCAAAGTTTCCAAATATCCTGTTACTATCCAAATCCTAATTGAGGAGAATATAGAAAGAGCATTCTTAAAGAAGCAATGGCGTTCGAGACTAAACTACTAAACAACTAAACAAGAAATTTCTAACAAAGAAAATGAATTTCCAACTATAATGGTGAATCTTTACCACAAAAATGATCTATTACCAAAATTGTTGAATCCTTAGCCACTATGTACTATTATCTGGCAATTGTTAGTTGAAGCCCGTAATTTTCAATGAAGAACTCAATATTAAGCTACTACAATAAATCTTCAACGAAAGAGATTAATTATGAACTAAAATGATCAATGTTTAAGCAAAAAAATTAGGTTTTGAAAAAATATCAGTCTGAAAAGGACTTTGTCCCGAAACATGGAAATTTTTTATATAAAAAGTGCTATATATCGCAGTTAGGGCCTTTCAAAGCAACTTGATTTTTTCCAATTTTTTTCAGAAAATCAGATCAGCCCTAATTCGAATACTATTGAATTAACAATTTTCATGATCCTCGCTTACGCACTTTACTATAAAATTGAGGTGGATTCTGCAGTTGAAACCTATTGTACATTCTCTGATATCATTTCTAGTCAATAGGGTAGCAGTGCCGCTCTCTATGTTTATCTTTATCCTTACGTTTCTTCAATTGTCATATTTCGACAAGTATATTCCACTTAAATAATTACTACTTTCAGTATTGCATAGGCGTCGGCATTAAGTGACGATAAAACAATTTGTTCTTGGTTCAAAATGGACCCAACGACATTGCTTGTAACTAGTACTTTGATTTCGCTTTATTAATGAATTCGGATAACTCTTTAACTGGTACTCATTGCAGTGCATTGTTACATTATTATATAATTAATTATGATTAATTAATTAATAATTTATGCGCTCCACATTATCTCTTTAATTACAGTCAAGCTGATCTCCTTAGTATACACATATTTATATTTTAATAATCTGTCCAGAAAAAGAATATTTTACCGATAATCATAATATCCAATTAACTACCTAGAAGCTTACTTTCGTAAGAATAATTTTCAAAAAACTAATGTTATATGAACTTTATTTCTTTATTTATTACACATGGATATCTTACGGAAGGTATCGAACAGTAAGATAAATTAAAATTTATTTTTAAATATTCATTTAAAAAAATCTTGCCAAAAAAAAGGAAATAGGTATTTCTGCTTTTCACGTTCTTTCAATTTTAGGTAGTTTCTGTAATTAATGGAATTTGTGAAAATAGTTTAATGATTGCTTTGCAACTCATTTGCTTAAGATGTAAGTTTATTCTGTCTGCATTATCTCTTAGTATCTTCATATTTAAATTTGAAACTATTTTTATAATTTATAAGGTCGACAAACAATATATTAAAAAGAAATAATTTATATGATTTGAAATGTATTTATTTATTTATTACATAAGGATATCTTTCGAAAGGTATCGTAGAGTAAAATTATTAAAAATTTCTTTAGAAATATTCGTTAAAAAAATTGCGCTTAACAAAGGAAGTTGGATATGCAACTTATGCATATGTTTCAATTCAAGGTTGTTTCCGTAATTTATGGAATTTGTGAAAATAGAAGATTATTTTTCGTTAAATTATTGTTAAAAGTACAAAGACAGTATTTATTGAAGAAATGGTATCCTGGACCGAAAATTAGATTCTTATCGCTTTTAATGTTTTTTCTTATCGCAAACTGATAGGATCTAAATGATTACCATGAAACTTGTTTGCTTATGATAAGAATTTGTTAGAACTGAAGGGACTGAAAAAAGTGGCAAAATATTTCGGTCAATAATAAACAAAATTTGGCATACAGTTTTACACACTTCAAAGTTTTAAGTGCAAAAATAATCTTTCCACTTTTCAAATCTACCTTTAACAATGATATTTCAATTTTTAAAAGTGTAATAAAATACATTTTCCCCGAGACCGGCTTTCCCGCAAATTTAATTGAACTATTCCACTTTTGCTCTTTTTTAATCAGACAGCATCAGCTTTCTAACGGAAGGAAGCTTTCGATTTTTTATTTCACTTATTTGAAAGAGTATGATATTAATGAGAAACAAAAAATATTAAATATAAAAGTATTGCTAAAAGTAGTGTGATAAGTGCCTCCGAATATTATTTCAATTGATTACCCTAACTTCACAGACGAGACTAATATTTTTTATTATAATTTAGTGCGTGGCGATAAAAAGTGGTGGCCACTTTGCAGTGCAATGCCGCTCCTTCAAACTTAAAGATGCAATCCTGTAAAAGCTGAGGATTCTGATTGGCACCCCAATCTCAGTCTCGGAGGAGTTTTCTAAGCATGTCGAAGCGGATCGCAAAATTCTAATTGCCAAGGAAATAGAAAAATTTAGTTTACTGAGAACCGCGTGGGCAATGAAAATAAAATTAGGGTGAGGGGTGGCTTCACTTCGATCTGTCAGGACGCTGTGGTTTGTTCCCGAACCCTTCCACGCGGAAAAATTTTTTTGAAATAGAAAATCAAAAAATATGGATGAGGTTATGATTAGGAGGACAAATAGTAGGAATAGGTTCGAAGGAAAAAAACTTAATTTCAACCCGAGGGACTAGAATTACTTTCTGAATATTCTGAGTTGCGAAATAACGATAATTATAAAGGAGAAAGCACTGTGAAAATCGAGAAATCCTGTGCGCTGCAATTAATTTGTAACTTCCCTAATAATATTTAGAATTTAAGAACAAAAAGTAATAGTATTATTTTTAAACCTAAAGTTTATGAATGAAGAAATTTAGGATTTTATTTGAGATACTTAAAAAAATTTCTTATCTACAAAAATATTAAAATTACAAAAACAAAGAACTTTTCGAGAATATTTTATTATCAAGACGAACATGCAAGAAGGTGGGAAGGACAGCAGAACGTCTGTCGAGTCATCAAGGATGGACTTCGTGAAGTAAAGGCTGCTTCAAAACGATTAAAAAGAATTGGAAGATAAAAAAGAGTTTACTAGGTCGTCTAAATCATCTATTGTATGCGCACAAACCTAGCAGGAGAGAGCAAGTTCTTACTATTAATCAGATTAATAAAAAGTAAGCCAGTAAACTGTTGGACGCCTCCCCTAAAAATTTGGGGTGAATAAATATTAGAATTAGGTTAAGATCACGAATAGATTGCAGGAATAAAGAACAAATTGGAGTATCTCAAACATGTTCATAATTCACGATCATAGAAGTTCCAAAGTACCAGACTACTTTTATATTTAACTTGTGAAATAATAGTAGTTATCTAAAAGATATAGAGTTCTTTTGTATCCAGGGACCTGTACTAGGAATAGATGGTATGCTGAGAAAATTACGGCAATAATAACTGCGCGCAATACAAAGCTATCCCAATGAAAACTAAACCAGGTCATGCACTTCGTGGGTAGCCGGATAAAGAGCCAAGCTGTAAGCCTAGCAACGGAGAACGCTGAGCTGGTGTTAGATACCAGAAAGCTGCTTCCAATGATAGTATCAAGGCAAGTGCCTCGGAGACTATCCAGACAAAGCGGGATCTGCAAATTGGTATAATGATGGATAGCAAGTTTACCTTGTGGAAACAGAACCAAAAAACTTCGGATAAAGCTGCTGCAGTGACGACCGCTCTGGAAACATTCATGACAAACACTCATGTGCGGGTGTAAAATAAGCGCTGACGCATTGAAGTAGAACAAGCATAGTATAAGAAGTACACATGATAGTGCTGGGAATCGAATGCTGTTTTCGCACCATTTCTGAGTCTGCGTTTTTATGAATTGCAGGAGTAATATCCGTAGACCTGTGATCCCTAGAAATAAAACACATCTTGCAGAGAAATTTTGAAGTGGAAGACTTTAAAAGCGAGGGCAGGATAACAAGGCCGAATTTCTGGAAAATACGGTGGGACAACGACCAATGGGGTAGATGGATACTACCTGACACAATTTCTTTCGTACCACGTTTATTTTTGAGCCTGCTTGTACAAGATCAAAAAGAAGCTGTATCCAAAGCATGTTTAGGGCGAAGCCGATCGAGATGATGCAGGTCACACTTTCATTGACTGCGGGCGCTGTTTTCAGCTCAGAGATAGGATCGAAATAGAAGCAGGAAGCCTTACATCGAAGAGTGTAATATCAGATATGATGTACCAAGGAGACATCGGATGCAATAGCCACCTGCGTTGAAACAATTATGCGGCGAAAGAAGACTGAAATTATAGCATAAGAACAATATTCCAAAAAGATACACATAATTATGCCCCACCAGGATTTTGAATTTTGATTGGGATATGATTGACTGAACGCAAAAAAAGGAACCAGTAGGAGCCTGAGTAAGTAGAATTAGGCATTTGAAGAGGCAGTTCAACCAATCACACAAAGGCAAGATGGAACAGTAGGCATATTGTAGGTAAAATATAAATGAACAATATCATCATTATAATAAACAGAAATTCCCACACTTCATAGATGCCCGGGTCCTTTTCATGTTTCTAATCTCAGATTGTTTTTTTATTTCCATTAAAAAAATTGCTGATCAATACTTTCTTTTCTTAAATTTCGGAAAAATGTCGAATTAATAATTTTGAAATTTAATTTTTTATATCACTAATATTATATTATTCCCTGGAATAAATTGATATTAAATTAGTATTTATTTCAAATAATATCCGCTAGAATTATAAAGAAGAGCGTTTTGAAAAGAAACCAGGCTACGCCGGACAACTTTTTATTTGCGCTAAGCTAAAAAACGGTTTTAAAATGATAGATATGATATATTATTATATTCAACGATAGAATTAAGGATGAACATCCAGATAAAGACCCTTGTTGAAACGATCACATTTTTTTCAATTAGGGTGAAAACTGATTATAGCTTTGATAAAAAATTTGGTTAACAGTGTAACTTGTGCTCATTTGTGTGCCTAATTAGATTATGATATAATTATTCCTAATTCGTTAATTTTAATATCTACCCTAAAAATTTTTCCACTAATTAGACACATATAATTTTGAAACTATTCTTGCAATCTCTTAGCCCACCAAAAAAAAATTTAAATTAAACTCATTTGAAATAAATTTCTTTAATCATCACACATAAAGTAAGATTTCGTTAAAAAAATTCGAAAAAAAATTGCGCACCCAGAAAGGAAATGAGCTACACTATTTTTCACGATCTTTCAGTTTTGAGCTAGTTTTTGATTTTAATTGAATTGATTAAAAAATGTTTGCTTTTGGCCGAGAACTTCATTTTTAGCGCTTTTACTGTTTATTCTTATTATTTCTAATTGATATTTTTATCGCAAAGTGATACAATTTTAATAAGTGCTTTAAAACTCGAGTTTGGAACATAAAGCATATTTTACTATTTTGCATTAATGATTTACTAAATTAGTTAACTTTTTTAAAACATCTTAAGAAGTTTTAGTATTTATTAATTTATTACAACAGTTTAAAAATAATTAAGTTATAATTTTAACAATATGTAAACGTAGCCGCACTGATAATAGACATAATTTCGAAATTTTGAAAATGTGTTTTATTTTCCCCTGAATAACCTCATGTTTCTGAAGAATTGTATGGTCCTGTTCGATGTAGAAGTGGGTTAAAAATTATTTTTAATATTTTTATTTAAAGAACTTGCATTTACTCTTTTCGCGTCCAGATTTTCGTTTTTGGGGAATCGACGCATCATTGGTCATGTGTTTTCTTAAATGTGGTTATTTCTTTTGTGATGACCATTTTGGCCATTAGACAGACCTAAGTAACACCTCGACAGTACTTTTTATTTTGTTTTTTTCTTAATAACAAAAATGAAACAGTTAGGAAACTATGTAAGTGTCGTAATTCGGATTTTTTGCGAAGCGCCGATATTTAAGAAGGGCTTTCATGCACAGGGTAATTTTTTTAAGCGCTCTTTTTTGCGATTCAACTGAGCTATGCACTAAATATAAAGCACTTTTTTGGTTTCTTTTTAATTCTATGATCAAAAAGTTCTAAAACTCTAAATCTATTAAAATTAGAGATTTTGGGGACACGCCCTTCATTTAACAAAGTTTTTTTACGGAAATAAAAACTGCTTTCAGGATGCACGTTCCTCTGTTCGATAACGCCTAACAATACCTCGAACCTTCATAGATTTTTTTAGTTTAAAATTATTCAATATAATTTTTTTATTTCGAAAAAATGTGCCTTCTAAGTTGAAAATACAACTACGAGCGTAAAAATTCAACTATGTAATTTTGATGAGGTATAGTAAAAATATTTGAATACAGCTAACTGTTAATCTCGTCATATATTTTATGTAAATCATTATAAATTAAAAAATGGTACAAAACAGATATTCACGTAAGGGAATTAAGCGACACTTTCTTTTATTTGTTTCGAAAAGGAATGCCTGGGGCATTAGCAAAAGATGGAAACATTAAAAACTATAATATATTGACTTTTTATTATTATTTCGTAATATTGCAAGTAACTTGTAACATTGTAAGAAGACTTTCAAACACAAAGAATTTGGAACATATGTTCCACATTTTGTATAATTGAATCAATGATGTCGAAGATTCTGGCTTAGACACTTCACTGAATAATGATAGCAGATTTTGCGGTTGGAGCCTACCGGACATTCCCTGATTTCATTCCTATTTAATGGGGTAATCTCGCCGCTTTCCATGCTGAATTTTACCCGCACATGTGAGCAATTGTCAGAACTGTATACATATATTCCAGTAAAATAAATACTATTTTCCAGTATTGCAAAGACGTCGCCATTAGGTGACGATAATACAATTTGTACTTGAGTTGGCATGGGCCTATATAGATTCTGTCTAACGAGCACTTTAATTGGTTTATCTTCAGGAAAAGTGTACCTTCGCAGCTCGAATAGGCAGTTCGGATTACTAAAGGGAGTAAGCCGAATAAACTCAAGTTGGTCCAGACGATATTCACGCCCATGAGAAGAAAAAAGGAGTGCGGTAGATGGAGCTACATGCCTGGCAGAGGGAGAACTGGACCTGGCACGAAGAAAAGGCTCGTCACAAGAAAGAGAACTGGCTGGAGAATGTTGTATGTCAGAAGAAGAAGATGACTCGTTAACACGTATACCGGGTATAGGTTGGCCATTAGGTAAACAGTCAAATTGTGAACTTAACTCTACAAAACAAATTAAAGTATTATTAACTTGGAAAGTGACATTGTAGGACTACGCAATTTAGTACACCAATGCGGGATCATTTATGAAGTGCTGGGTTCTTTGGTGGACACGAGCCGACAGAAATTCGGATTTATGAGTATATTAATGAGCCTATCCGCAGGAAAAGTGTATCATTGAAGCTTGAATAGACAATTCAGATTATAAGAAGGAGTCAGCCGAGTAAATTTAATTTATTCAAAACTAGATTCGCATCCGTCGGAACAATCAATAAGCATGGTAGTTGAAGCTCTATGCCAGGCAGCAGGAGACCTGGACCTGGAACGAAGAAGAGGTTTGGCAGGAGAAAGTCTACTGGCTGCAAAAGGTTATATGTGAGAAAAAAAGGAGGAGCCAGGATTTGGGGCTCTATTAGGTGGATAGTCAAAATGTGACCTTAACTCTGCAAGAAGCAACACATTATAATTTATTTTTTAAGTGACATTGAATTCGAATCTGTTTGGGACAGGACTACGTAATTTGGAACACAGAGGCGGAATCACTTCTAAAACGCAAGGTACGTCGAAGAAGTTGTTATTTGCGGAATGATGACAAAAATTTGTAAAATGAAAGATATAATATACCATGATATTTACCAATAGAATTTAGGATGAATAACCATGTAAAGACCCCTGTATAAACGATCGCCATTCTTTCAAGTAGGGTGAAAGCTATTTGCCGGTTTAATCAACGATTTGGTTAACACTTTAGCTATTTCTCATTTGACCGAAAATTAGATTCTTAGAGCGTTTAATGTTTATTTTAATCGCAAACTGATAGGATCTAAATGACTAACATGAAACTTGTTTGCTTATGATAAGAATTTGTTAGAACTGAAGGGACTGAAAAGAATTGCCAAAATAGTTCGGTCAATAATAAAAAATTTTTGGCATACATTTTTTAAACGCTTCAAAGTTTTTCGTGCAAAAATGAACTTTCTACTATTCAAATCTACCTTTAACAATGATATTGAAATTTTCGAAAGTGTAATAAAATGCATTTTACCCGAGACCGGCTTCCCCGCAAATATACTAAACCATTCCACTTTTACTCTTTTTTTAATCAGACAGCATCAACTTTCTAACAAAAGGAACGTTTTCTATTTCTTATTTCACTTATTTAAAAGAGTATGATATTAATGACTAATATATTTTTTATTATAACTTAGTGCGTGGCGATAAGAAGTGGTGGCCACTTAGCAGCGCAATGCCGCTCCTTTATACTTAAATATGCAATCCTGGAAAAGCTGAGGATTCTGATTGGCACCCCAATCTCATTCTTAGAGGAGTTTTTTAAGCATGTGGAAGAGGATCGCAAAATGCTACTTGCCAAGGAAAATGGTAAAAAACCAATCCTTGAGTTTGACAAGCTCATTATTGACAGAAAGAAATTCGATAAGAAGGATGTCATGAATATCTCTGCAAACGAATACGGTGATGTCTGCAACATCGAAAGGTCTGATCGCAATGACTTATTTTGAAACTGCTATGATTTCTCTAACTTTACGCTATCATATAACATAAATAATTGTGTTCTTCAGCAGCCAACGGATTTTAAATACTCTCTGCTCCCGGGTATTGGTGGCAAGTCAAGAAGGAGGGGTAAAGGTGTTAAAAAAATAAATGTTTTGATTCAAGTTCATTAATTCAAAAAGCGGAAACACGGATGTTTGTAAAGGCTAGTTTTTGTAATTTGAAGTTAGTTATTGGTCTTTGTTACTTCAAATACGAATTTCATGGTAACTAGAGTATAATTTGAGACAACGTTCGACTTATTTTTTTTAATATACATCAACAAATTCTTTTCAATTTATGACGAGTTTAACTGCAGACGCTCTTATTTCATTCTCTCGACATTCCCAAAACATATCAACACATTTTTTTACTCTTGACAAACCGTGTTTTATCAACCCCACATTCTTGGATAATTCTCTTAATATGTGACGCGATTCGAGAAAAGGTACCGGAGCGTCCGCGCGTAGATTTTTTTAGGAGAAGGGAAAGAAGAAGCGACAATCCGATTCATGCTTCCGATATGCTTTTCTCTCTCCAGCACTCGCCGCCCACTTTCACTACTATAGAGACTATCGTGCGTGTTCGGGTGTCTTCAGCAAACGCATATATTTGTAGAATGTAAATAGATGCGCGCCGTAAGCTCCGAAGTCTCACG
>JAAAKG020070449.1:6903-41268 GCA_010014905.2 Druon quercuslanigerum
AAATTTCTTGCTTGTAAATGCATTTTTTTGGTTGAAAAATACAACTTGGTTAAACCATAAAATACTTTATAAAGAATTTATTCTGTTTTTTTTAAATTGATCACTTCGTTTAAAAATTCAAATATTTTAGTCAAAAATAATATTTTTTGTTCTAAATCTTTTTTTTTAGATCATTCGTCTTTTTGTATAGAAGTCTATAATAATGTTTTTGGTTCAGAATTAACCTCTTAGGATTAAAAAATTCTTTGTTTTATCAAAAATTCAGCCATTTTGTTACAAATTAATTTTTTTTTTAAATTTAGTTATTTGTAATAATATAAGATTATTTTGTAAAAAATAACTCACATCTTAAAAAAGCATCTTTTATGATTGAAAATTTATATTTTTTATTAAAAATTAGATTATTTTGCGGAAATATGAAGGATTTTGTTTTGAAATTTCGATTATATTCTTAAAAACTGAAGTGCGTTGTTAAAAATAAAAATATTAAGATTAAAATATTTTTTTAATAACTTGAATTTGTTATTTTTGGTAAAAAATTATTCTTTTTGGTTAAAAATAAGAAATTTTGTTTGGAAATTAATTTCTTTTTGGAGAATTCAACTATTTAAAAAAAATGTTTCCTTAGAATTTTTTGAATGAAATTTCTTGCTTGAAAATGCATGTTTTTGGTTAAAAATTACAACTTGGTTGAGGTTTAAAATACTTTAGCAATAATTCATTTTTTTTTTTTTTTTGAAAAATTGATCGCTTCTATTAAAAATGCAACTATTTTAGTCAAAAATAATATTTTTCGTTGTAAATCTGAATTGTTTTTTAGATCATTTGTATTTTTTTAAAGAAGTCTACAATAATATTTTTGGCTCATAATTAATCTCGTGGGTTTAAAATTTTTATTTTTTAATTAAAAATTAAGCTATTTTGTTCAAAATTCATTTCTTGTTTAAAAAATTAGTTACTTTTAATAAAATAAAATGATTTTGTAAAAAAAAACTTACATGTTGAAAAAGCATATTTTATAATTTATAATTTAACTTGCTTTTGGCAAATTTATATTTTTTATTAAAAATTTAATTATTTTTCGAACATATTCATGATTTTATTTTGAAAATTCGATTTTTTGGTAAAAAACTGAACTGTGTTTTTAAAAATAAAAAATTTAAGATTAACATGTTTTTTTGATAATTTAAATATATTATTTATGGTAACAAATTATTCTTTTTGGTTAAATGTGAAAATTTTTAGTTGAAAAATAAGTTCTTTTTGAGAATTCAACTATTTAATAAAAATTAGTCTTATTTAGATGAATTTAACTAGTCAGATGTATTTTCGTTCTTTCGAAAAAAATATTTTATTAAACCAAATTTCTAGCTTAAAAATGTATCTTTATGGTTGAAAATTTAATTTGGTTAAACTTTAAAATACTTTATGAACAATTCATTTTTTTTTTAATTGATATCCTTGATTAAAAATTCAACTATTTTAGTCAAAACTGTTTTTTATATTATTCTTCTTTTTGTAAAGTCATCAATAATAATATTTTTGGTTTAGAATAAATCTCTTAGGTTTAAACATTTCATTGTTTTATAAAAAATTCATCTATTTTGTTAAAGATTCATTTTTTGTTTGAAAACTTAGTTATTTGTTATAATAAAAATGATTTTGTAAAAAACAACTAATGCATTGAAAAAGCATCTTTTATGATTTAAAATTTAACTTCATTTTGGAAAATTTATATTTTATATTAAAAACTTGATTATTTTGGGGAAAAATTCATGATTTTGTTTTTAAAATTCGTTTTTTTTTCTTAAGAACGAGAATGCGTTGTTAAAAATAAAAATTTTATGATTCACATGTTTGTTTAATAATTTGAATATGTTATTTTTAATAAAAAATTATTCCTTATTTTGTAAAAATGTAATTGTCTTATTAAAAATTCAACTATTTTGTCAAAAATCCATTATTATTTGTTGTTCATTAAGCTACTTATTAGAAACTTATTTTTTTTTGTTTTAAAATTAACTTTTCTGTTTAAATTTTGATTTTTATCCGAAACTTTTTTTTGCATTTAATTTGTTCCAGATTACAATAAGATTATTTTTTGTTTGTTCGTTGTGGTCCAAATTTGGTCGTTAAATTATTTTTTTTCTCAGGAGTTGGCATCAATTTCATTATTGGACGTTAAATAGTATTTTTAATTCGGATTTTAATCTAATTTAAATTTTTTAAATCCTAATATCTGCAGTCTTCAAAATTCTTTTATAAATTTCTTATAAATTAAAAAATATATACTTATACAAACCTAGAAATAAATAAACAAATAAAAAATAATTAAATAATTAATCAATGTTTTTATTTTATATGAAAACTTGTTTTTCGTCTCAAATCAAAAAACTAAATCTGATAATCCTAGTTGATTTAATTTATAATAAAATAAAAAAATATATATATTATAATAAGCTGAGCAGATTCTGAGTATACTTTTCACAGTGACATTTAGACGAGAAGCAGTTTTGTTTAATTAAAGGTTACATTAAGCCAGGGGCGTAACCAGAAACCCAGTTGAATGAAACGAGAAAGTCTTTGCCAAGTCACGAGTGTACGTGTTAATTTAATAAGCTAATTTGGGATTGCTCCAACCTTACCGAGGCTTTTTGGTTTCTGCACATGCCAAATTTTACGGTCTTACAGCATGAAATAATTAAATAATTATTGGTTCACATAAATAGTTTATGTAATATGCTTCGCTAGCAGCACACATCTTCCTCTGCGATATCCGGAAATACCAGGAAATTTGATAATTCTTATTTAATTTATCATTAATTTAATTATTATTATAATTGACCAGTTTATTTTCTTACTAATTTTAATACATATATTAAACAATATTTGAGGTAAAGACTATACTTACTATATTTAGGACGATCATAAGCAAAAATAATTTTTTAAGAACAAAAAAAATCTGCTTTAGCCGGGATTTGAACCGGGACCACCACTATGCATATGTGGAGCATTAGCCAATTACTTCACCGAAGCCTAAGCAGATTTTTTCTTGTTTTTTTTTATGGCTAGCTTTTTTACGCCTTTCAGCTAGATTTGGAAAAATAGTGGAAATTTGTTGAAGTCAAAAAGGTAGCTATGAAGAAAAAGAAAAAAATATTTTGAGGCATATGTGGCGTAATTAATTTCTGGTTGAAATCCGGGCAGAGGTAGAATTTTTTATGTTATTTAAAAATTTGTTGTCCGAAATATTTTTCCGAAAAATTTAACTGTTTCGATTTTGTACTCAATGACATGTCATCTACTAACATGCGAATTTTTCACATCGAATTTGTAACGCAAAAAGATCAAATTTTTAACTAAAAATTACATGAATAAATTTTAAGATAAAATCGTTAATTCAAAAATGAAAAATAAATTTATTTGCAGCAAAATAGTTGAACTTTCAACCAAACAGGAAAAAAATAATTTTGAATCAACTATTTCAAATTTCACCTGAGTATATAGTTAAATTTTCCACCACAAAAAATAAATTTTGAACCAAACTGCTAAAGATTCCACCAAAAATATGAATTTTTTTCCAAGAAGATAAATGTTATAATAAAGAATAAAACGAATTTTTAACAGAAAATATTAATTTTATTCCAAATAGTTGTATTTTTTAATTACAGGGAATAAATTTTCAGTAGAAAATTAACTATTTAAGTTTTAGATAAAATAGTTAATTTAAAAATAACAAAATCGAATTTTCAAGAAACTAGTTCAATTTTCAATCTATTAATGTTATAAACGATATTAAAATTATGAATCTTCAAACAAACAAAAAAATTGTTGAGAAAGTAGTTCAAATTTCAATCACAGAGTTAAATTATTAGACTAAAACGATGAATTATTATCAAAAAATATAGTTAATATAATTTTTTAACAAGTAGTTTAATTTTCAACTTAGTAGTCAAATTTTTAACCAAAAATGATAAATTTTAAACCAAAAAATTAATTTTCTGTCAATAAGATAAATTTGTTACTAAAATATTAATTTTCAATCAAATTTAAGTATTTTTAAACTAAACTGCTTAAATTTTTACACTAAATTGATCAATTTTCTACCCAAAAATATTAATTTTTAAAAATTTAGTTAGTTTTTTACCAACTAATTAAATTTCTCAATAAATATTTTAATATTAACAATATAGTTAAATAAAAAAGAAAAGAATTGAATTTAAAAAAAGTGAAGTTTTAACTAGGAAAATTGATTTTATGTCAGAAAACATGATTTTTCAACAAAATACTTGAGTTTGCAATAAATTTGTTTAATTTTTAAACAAAAAGTAATAATTTCTTATTTTTAAACAAATAATTTAATTTAAAAGCAGTTTTTAACATCTCTACAAAAACAGTTAAATTCTCAACAAAAAAGGATGAGTTTTTTACCACAAGAGATAAATTTTCAAACCAAAACGATAATTTTTCACAAATAAACTTCAGTTTTCATGGCCCAGAATTTAATTCTTTTTTTTTCTTTAACATTGCAAAAATTAATTAAATATAACCTCTAAAAAAATTAATTTAAAGGGAAAATGTCCACTTGTTACCCAATTAATATTTTTCCAAGTTTTTAACGACTGGAAATCTCATTCTCCATAGAAGTTTTATATTTTTTAAAATATTTTAAAATCGGATTTCCTTAGATTTCGATTTAAGGTCAAATTCAATACCAAAAAGTCGCAAAATTAAAAAAATTTTGAAAGATAGATTTGTTAAAAATTTGCATTTACCATATTTTAACGAATTATAGTGACATTTTTAAAAGTATTGTTGTTCTCTATTTTTTAGCATGATGTGTTGAGTAAAATTATTACATAAAATTTTGCGCAAATTTTGACCATAGTATACAATAGAACGAAAAAATATTAAAATTTTGACGTTTTTTTGAAACGTATTTTTTTTAATAAATTTTTTTTTCTTTTCTAATTTCAAGATAACCCTTTTAAAGTAAACAGAATTATAGAAGCTAATAGACTCTCTATTGAGAGATACCATTAAATTCAATTAAATTCTATAAATGTGGAAAGAGTTTATAATTAAAATTTTTTTAAAAGTGGAATTAAAATTAAAGTTCTACGTACACGCTTTATATAAATCCAATAAAATTGAAGCAAGCAAACTTCTCTAATCAAATCATATCAACAGATTTATTAAAAATTCTATCTAGCTTAAAACAACTTATTTAAAAAATCAAAAACTAACAGCACATTTGACTCACTCTTATTTCTCAAGAAATCTTTAAATTTTGTTTCAGCAGCTTCTCATTAAAAATCTAACAAATCTTAACAAACCCAATCTTCTTTCAAATCAATGTTTAAAAATCTGGGATCTTTCTATCAAATTCTATCTCTTAAAAAATCATGCACTTTTCTAGGAAAAGAATTTTATTGAAACTATATTCAATTTTAATAGCACACCTCCCAGTGGAACTTGAATTCATATTTTTAATAATCATCTTCCCATCTGTGAAAGATCATTAAATTTTTAAATATTTAGTTGGCTCATACAAGAATTATTTAAAATCTGAAGAAAATTGATATTGTCTGAAGCCTGTGTTCCAAAACCTTGGATGTAACTATCACATTATATTTGTATAGAAATCGTCTATTGTCCTATCAACAGCTACCCATTCAAACCCAATAAAATTTTAACGGCACATCACTGAATCGAACTTCAATTAATATGTTCAATAATCGTTTTTTAATTTATGAAAATAATTATATTTTTAAATAATTAATTGATTCACCCATAAAATTTGGTTCACTTTGTTCTAGAATCTTGAAAATTTTCATCCAACACTATTCCCCAAGAAATCTTATACTATTCTATCAGCAGCTTTGCATTGAAGCTCTATCAAATGTTAACAAAATCCACCTTGTGTCAATTTTGTCTTCCAGAATCTTGGATATTTCCAACAAATTCTATCTGTTAAAAACTTGTTGTTTTCTGTTAACAGCATTTTTTTCAAACTCTATCAAATCTTAACGGCACATGACTTGTATCATATCCTTTGTTTTAAATTTGCAAACGCTTTATCTGCATCAATTTCTAAAGAAAACTTATAATATTCTAACTACATCTTCTCATCTAAATTCAATCATATTTAATTCACTCAAGACTGTCAGAAAGCTGCTGATAGGATTTGTTAGAACACTTTAGAGTTTGTTTTTAAAGGGCATATGAAGAACGTATAAGAATGTGTAGAAATTATCAGAAGACTAAATTAAAAAATTTATAGTTGGTTCACCCAAGAAGTTAATTAAATCTTATTGGCAGCAGACTTGTTTGAATCTGAATGTTTCGGAATGTTGTAAATTTCAGTTATATTATTTTCTTATAAGAATCTTATACTATTTTATCAACAACGTCTGATTAAAATTATTTAAATCTTAAGAAAACCAATCTTCTCTCAAGTCAGTGTTCCAAAATCTTGGATGTAACTATCAAATTCTATTTATTAAGAAATAGTGCACTGTCCTATCAACAGCTACTCATTGAAATTTAATAAAAATTTGACGACACACTAATGCATCAAAATTCAATTAATATTATTATTAATTGTGCTTAAATATATAAAAAGGATTAAATTTCAAAATAATTATTTGTTACACCCAAAAATTTGGTCTTCTTTGTTCTAGAGTCTTAAAAGTTTTTATTAAAAACTATTCCACAAGAAATCTTATACCATTCTATCAGCAGCTTCGCATTGAAACTCTTATAAAGTGTTAACAAAATCTATCTTGTCTTATTTATGTTTTCCAGAATCTTGTATATTTTCAACAAATTCTATATGCTAAAACATTGTTGTTTCTATCAACAGTATTTTCTTCAAACTCTATCAAATCTTAACGGTGCATCACTTGTAGCATATCATTTGTTTTAGACTCTTAAATGTTTTATCTAACTCTGATTCTAAAGAAAACTTATAATATTCCAGCAGCATCTTCTTATTGAAATTCAATCAAATCTAATTCATTTAAGACTAATAGAAAGCTGCTGATAGAATTTAGTAGAAAACTTTAAAGCTGGGTTTTAAAGAGCATATGAAGAACATATAAAAATGTGTAGAAATTATCAGATGAATTAATTTAAAAATATTTAGTAGATTCACCCAAGAATTTAATTAAATCTTATTGGCTATCTATATATTTCAGAATGTTGGAAATTTCAGTTAAATTATTTTCTTACAGTAATCTTATACTATTTGATAAAGAACGTCTGATTTAAATTATATTAAATCTTGAGAAAACCAATCTTCTCTCAAATCTGTGTTCCAAAATCTTGGATGTAACTATCAAATTCTGTTTGTTAAGAAATCTTCTACTGTCCTATCAACAGCTACTCATTGAATAAAATTTTAACGGCAAATCACTGAATCGAACTTTAATTAATATTTTTAATAATAGTATTTGATTATATGAATCCACAATCTTGGATATTTCCAACAAATTCTATCTGTTAAAAAAATTTTGTTTTCTGCGAACAGCATTTTTTTCAAACTCCAGGAAATCTCAACAGCACATCACTTGTAGCATATCCTTTATTATAAGAAAACTTATAATATTCTAACAGCATCTTCTCATTAAAATTCAATCAAATCTTATTTACGTATAACTAATAGAAAGCTGCTGATAGAATTTGGTAGAACTAATAAATCTTAACAAAACCAATCTTCTTTTGAATTTCTGTTCAAAAATTTGGCATATTTCTATCCAATTCTATCTGTTGAAAAATCATGTACTTTTCTATCAAAAAAATCTTATTGAAACTCTATTTAATTTTAATAGCAAACCCCTAAATGGAACTTAAATTTATATTTTCAATAATCATATTTCCATATATAAAAGATGATTAAATTTGAAAGTATTTAGTTAGCTCATGCAAGAATTATATGAAATCTTAACAAAACTAATCTTTTCTGAAGTCCATGTTCCAAAATCTAGAATGTAACTATCAAATTCTATTTGTTGAAAAATTGTCTACTGTCCTTTCAACAGCTTCTGATTGAAACTCAATAAAATTTTAACGGCACGTCACTGCATCGAACTTCAATTAATATTTTCAATAATCGTTTTTAATGTACGAAAATCACTAAATTTTAAAATAATTAGTTGCTTGACCCAAAAATTTGGTTTACTTTGTTCTAGAATCTTGAAAATTTTCATCCAACACTATTCCCCAAGAAATCTTATACTATTCTATCAGCAGCTTTGCATTGAAGCTCTATCAAATGTTAACAAAATCCATCTTGTGTCAATTTTGTTTCCCAGAATCTTGGATATTTGCAACATATTCTATCTGTTAAGAAAATTTTTTTCCTATCAACAGAATTTTTTTTTAAATTCTATCAAACCTTAACGGCACATCACTTGTATTATATCCTTTGTTTAAGAATCTTTAAATTTTTTATCTTACTCTGATCCTAAAGAAAACTTATAATATTATAACAGCATTTTCTGACTGAAATTCAATCAAATCTTATTCACTCAAAACTAACTCTGTTAAAAAATCTGCAATATTTCTACCAAATTCTATCTGTTAAGAAATCGTATGCTTTTCTATCAAAAAAGTCTTATTGAAACTCTATTCAATTTTAATAGCAAAACAGTGAATGTAACTTTAATTCATATTTTCAGTAATCATCTTTCCATATGCAAAAGATGATTAAATTTAAAAATATTTAGTTGACACATACAAGAATTATATTGAATCCTAACAAAACCAATCTTCTCTCAAGTCAGTGTTCAAAAACCTAGGATATTACTATCAAATTCTACTTGTTGAGAAATCGTCTACTGTCCTATCAACAGCTACTCATTAAAACCCAATAAAATTTTAACGACACATCACTGCATCGAACTTTAATTCATATTTTTAATAATCGTTTTTGAATATATAAAAAGGATTAAATTTAAAAATTATTAGTTCATTCACCCAAAAATTTGATCTGCTTTTTTCTAGAATCTTAAACGTTTTCATCCATCACTATTCCCCAAGAAATCTTATACTATTCTATCAGCAGCTTTGCATTAAAACTCTATTAAGTGTTAATAAAATCCATCTTGTCTCAATTATGTGTTCCAGAATATTGGATATTTTCAACAAATCCTATCTGTTAAAAAATTGTTGTTTTCTGTCGACAGAATTTTTTTCAATCTCTATCAAATCTTAACAGCACATGATTTGTATCATATCCTTTGTTTTAGAATCTGCAAACGCTTTATTTGCATCAATTCCTAAAGAAAACTTATAATATTCCAACTGCATCTTCTCATCTATATTCAATCATATTCAATTCACTCAAGACTGTCAGAAAGCTGCTGATAGAATTTGTTAGAAAACTTTGGAGTTTGTTTTTAAAGGGCATATGAAGAACGTATAAAAATGTGTAGAAATTATCAGATGACTAAATTTAAAAATTTATAGTTGGTTCACCCAAGAATTTAATTCAATCTTATTGGCATCTGACTTGTTTGAATCTGAATGTTTCAGAATGTTAAAAATTTCAGTTGAATTATTTTCTTACAGGAATCTTGTACTATTTTATCAACAACGTCTGATTTAAATTATATCAAATCTTAAGAAAACCAATCTTCTCTCAAGTCAGTGTTCCAAAATCTTGGATGTAACTATCAAATTCTATTTGTTAAGAAATAGTGCACTGTCCTATCAACAGCTACTCATAGAAACTCAATAAAATTTTAACGACACATCACTGCATCGAACTTCAATTAATATTTTTATTCATAGCTTTGAATATACGAAAAGGAATAAATTTAAAAATAATTAGTTAATTAACCAAAAAATTTGGACTACTTTGTTCTAGGATTTCGAAAGTTTTTATCCAACACTATTTCTCAAGAAATTTTATACTATTCTATCAGTAGCTTCGCATTGAAACTCTTATGAAATGTTAAGAAAATCTATCTTGTCTCAATTTCGTGTTGCAGAATCTTTGATATTTTCGAACAAATTCTATCTGTTAGGAAATTGGATACTTTTCTATCAAGAACATTATATCCATTGTTTTAGAATCTTTAAACTTTTTATCTAACTCTATTCCTAAAGAAAATTTTTAATATTCCAACAGCATCTTTTCATTAAAATTTAATCAAATCTTATTTACCCAAGACTAATAGAAAGCTGCTGATAGAATTTGGTAGAAAATTTTAAAGTTGGTTTTTCAAGTGCACATGATAAATGTATAAAAATTTGTAGAAATTATCAAATGATTAAATTTAAAAATATTCAGTAGATTCACTCAAGAATTTAATTCAATCTTATTAGCAGCAGACTTGTTGGAATCTGTATGTTTTAGAATCTTAGAAATTTCAGTTTAATTATTTGCGTACAGGAATCTTATATTATTTTATCAACAACGGCTGAATAAAATTATATAAAATCTTAATAAAACAAATCTTCTTTCAAGGCTGTATTTCAAAATTTTGGATGTAACTATCAAATTCTATTTGTTGAGAAATCGCCTGAGTAGATAGGACAGTACTGTCCTATCAACAGCTACTCGTTGAAACTCAATAAAATTTTAACGGCACATCACTGAATCGAACTTGAATTAATATTTTTAATAATCGTTTTTCAATGTATGAAAAAGATTTAATTTTTAATAATAAGTAGATTTATTTCAAAATTTGGTCTACTTAGTTCTAGAGTTTTGAAAATTTGTATCCAACACTATTCTCCAAGAAATCCTATACTATTCTATCAGCAGCTTCGCATTGAAACTTTTATGAAATTTTAACTAAATCCATCTTGTCTCAATTATGTGTTCTAGAATCTTGGATATTTCCAACAAATTAAATCTTTTGAAAAATTTTATACTTTTTTTATTAGCAGCATTTTTTCCAATTCTATAAAATATTTACGCCACATCACTCGTAGCATATTTTTTGTTTTAGAATCTTCAAACTTTTTGTCTAACTCTATTTCTAAAGAAAACTTATCATATTCTAACAGAATCTTGTTATTGAAATACAATCAAATCTAATTTACTTAAGACTAATAGAAAGCTGCCGATAGAATTCAGCAAAACACTTTGAAGTTGGTTTTTAAAGATCATATGAAAAACGTATAAAAATCTGTAAAAATTACCAGCCCACTGCTCCACTCCACACTGATAAAACTCTGTAATAATTCTATCCAATCGTTTGATACAAATTAATTGCTTTCATAGCGGGAAACTGCTGGATACTTCCGATAAAGATGATAAATAATTTTAATTGACTTTATATCAACAGGCTCTAATTTAAATGAAATTCGTGAAATTCCGGATACAGAAAACGGAACAATAAGTTTTACATTTTTGGTATCAAAACCTTTCAAACTTTTGTATCAGGGTATGTGTTTTTAATTGTAACATATTTAATTAAACCCGATCCACTAATAGAATTTTAATGAACATAGAGAACAAATGGACTCTGTGTAGTTTGTATTTGATATTTCCAAGAACTGCATCAATGTACATTAGCGGTCTAGGAAATAACTGCTTTAGGGCTAATTTTCGACTAGGGTCTGCGCATCGTAATTAAACATCAGTATCCCACAACAATCCATGCCTGTACAGAAAGGACATAAAGTTTATGTTGGTCGGTACTCCAGCGCATTTGTGGTTAGGAATACTTCCCATAAAATATAGCATTATTCTCTAAACAGAACCTGCTGACGTATGTTGAGGTTTAGAATGCTGATCCTGATAGTTAAGCATCCTCGCATATAGAAGAAAAATATTTATCTTGCAAGAAATGTGGAACTAGTGATGAAATCTTGGATGGGTAGCAACATTTTATAAATTTTGAATAAATTTTAGCAAAAGATTTAAAACCTCTTGTTCCTAAATGCAATAAATTATTTTAATTTTCAATAATAGTTTGGAAAACAGTCTTCTATTGAGTATAACAACATTCAGTTAGGAACGAATTTTAGTGCATGGTGAATATTAGAAAGGTTTTGAGCATTTTTAAATCAAGTAGAAAAAATATTTATAAATATTTAAAGTGAAAAAAATGTTGCTGTTATTGCAAGAATTTTCAGAATGTCTAAGACAATCTATCTGCGCAATCAATAGTGCGCAATGAAGATAGCAGCAATATTATATCAAAGAAGTCACCTGTTTTCCATTAATTTATTTTATTTATTTTTAACGATTCTTTGAACTAAGTCTTTTATTTCCTTAATATATTTCCCCCGTAAATTATATAAGTTTTGGAAAATATTACTTAATATTATTTTTTCTATGTTAGACATTGTAAATTTTAATATTTTTAGTCCGAAGAAAATTAAAATCTTTAGATGAAAGGCAATTTTTTCTTTCTATCTATTTTTTGGAAAAATAGATTTTAGCCATACTTCTCTACCTTGTAATATAATATTGACAAATTTTATTCCAAAATATGAAAAATCAAAACAAAAAAAATATTTACAAAAATTCGACGATGTATGCAGGTTGTTTCGAAGTAAAATTATTAAAATCAGAAATTGAAAAGCTTCTTAAGAATTTTGATATTTTTCAAGGCAACAATAAAATTTTCTTAACATTCCTTGTAACATTTCAAATGATTATTTACTTATTTTTTAAAAAATTTTTTGCATAGACTTGAAAAAATTGAGAGCTGTCTGAAAGGGATCTAAAAATGTAAAAAAATAGGGATGATTTAAAAGTGATTTGTTTACAATGAAAATATTTTAAAACATATTTTAGTAACAAATTCGAATCATTTTTAAAAATATTCAAAAAAGTGAAAAATTTTATAGAAAATTTAAGACAAAATGTAGATTTTTCAGTATGTTGAAATAACATTTTAAAGCCTTTTAATAATTATGAACAGTTTCAATATAATAAACCAATTATTGCCAGGATTCATAAAATTGATGAGCATTATTTTAAAAAATTATTTTTAAAAATATATCAAAAGATATTCAAAAATTTCAAAATATCAAAAAAATTTTCAAACAAACGAGACTCAAAAGCAATGTTAAAAAGTTGTTTAATTTAAGAAAATTTTTAGGAAAAATTCTAATAGTTTTAAAAGATTTTTAACAGATATAAAATACTGAAACTATTTAAAAAAATATAATTTTAAACATTTGTAAAAAATTCTGGGAAAATCAATAATAATATTTGTTTGAAAAAACTTATTTAAAAGCAATTTAAAAAAATTCTTAATGTATGAAAAAAATGTAAATGACTTTGAGACAGTTTTTTTTAATTTTTAAAGATTTTTCAAAATTTCAGGAATGCTCTGAGTCACTTTAAAATATCTGTTTTTTCTGTGGTAAGAAATAGATACTAATATTTAATAAATATCTACAAAGTTTCATTTTCGGTAAACCGCTCTTATAAATAATAAAAAAAAATATTTAAGATAATCGAATTTTCGCATTTTTATCAGAGATGAATAAATTCCAAAAAAATGTTCACAAAAAAGCCTACAAAAAACTGATAGGATGCCCTTTCTATATTAAAAGAAAATTTTTTAAATTTTGGAAAATATGAAATGTTTTTTATTCTCAAACTCTACTTTTGATGTTTTTAAAATTCGATAAAAAAATAATGAGTTGTTCTGGAAAGTCCCATTTTTTTCTCGTTAACAATAAAAAATAGCACAAAGGAATATGATATATTTTTCGCAGAATTTTTTAAAAGTGTAAAATTTTGAGTTTGCGAAAAAGGTATCTCATTCCTCATAACTTCCGGAACAAACCGTAATTTCTTAAGGTGCTTTTTACGTTTAGATTTTTCATTTTCCTAGAGGTAGCGAAATGAGAATATACCAGACTAGATGAAGGAATGAAACTTTTTTTAGTAGCTTTCGGCATTAAACAAAACTATTTTTAGTCTTAAAATATAAGTTCTGGAATTAAGGGCTTTTTTATATTTTTCTTCACGATTTTTAATATCTTAAATGAAGAAAGCAAGGTGTTCAAGAAAAGCTAGGCGGAATAAACTGTTTTTAGTATTTTTATACAACGACTAGAAACATTTGAAAACATTTAATTTTAGTTTTTAAAGCTACATTATGCTTTGCATCATTTTTGTACTTTTTGCGAGTTTTTATGAGTTTCGGATTAAAAAATGAGAGTGTTCGAGAAAAGCTTCGAAAGCGGAATTTTTTAAAGTGCTTTTGCACATTAAAAAGTACCATTCGGAACCATAAAATTTTCGGTAGAAAATGTATGGCATTTTTGGGTTATTTTTTTCTTTTTTATTATCATAGGGATAGAAAACAAGGGTGTTCGAGATGGGCTAAAAATATGAAAATTTTTCGAGTATATTTGGACATCAAGCGAAACTATTTTATGTTAGGACATTTTTTGGATTACTTTTTTATTAATATTATTTTTTATTTTATTTCATATATTTACAAATAGAAAACAAGTTTTCCAGAAGATCTTGGGCCATTAAACTTTTTTTAATATATTTTAGGAATAAGTGGAAACATCCAAAGTCAAAAAATTGTAGGTCTCGAATTTAAAGCATTTTTAAATTTTTTTTAAATTATTTAGTATCTTGGAATTAGAAAACGAGAGTGTTTGGACATTAAATCAAATTATTTTTAATATTAAAATTTTATTTCCTGAAACAAGGCCTTTTTTAAATTTTTTTCTGTTCCGAAGTTAGGACATTTCTAATAAAAAAATTTTATATTGATAAAGAGCTTGGGGATTAAGGTAGCTGTCGTGCCAAATTTAGATATCTGCACAAAAAAAATTTTGTTATGATTGTAGAAATTAAAATATTATAACTGATGTAATTTCAATAAAAAACATTTTTTTTAATGAAAAGTATTAAAATTCACGCAAAAAATAATAATTTTAACCATATTTTTTTACAATTTAATTTTTTTGACCGTCGCTGCCTGTGGCTGTCTGATTTTAGATCTAGCCAGCAATCCATAACATTAAATTTTATGATTTTCAACATGCCAAAACTTTTTTAACATTTTCTAAAAATTGGCAGCATGTCTAAGTTCGTAAGAAATACAAAATTAACACTTTTAAAAATCAATTATTTTTTCTTATTTTCTTGGTAGTCTAGTCTGGTCCAGATCTGGGACTGGTTCGAAATCTATACCAAACGAGTTTCTAATTATCAATTAGCGAATTTGTTTCACCATTTTTCAAAAACTGTCAGGGTGTTTAAAATTATACAAAATAAGGAAATAAAGCTATTTAAAACCAACATTTTTTCTTATTGCCTTGATAGTCTAGTGTGGCCCAGATCTCGGACTAGTCAGCAATCCATACCATAATAACAAAATTTTAATAAAATACAAAAACACAGAGAAAGTGAGAACTTGAAGAATAGGTTGTACCAGGGAGATCGGCAAGGAAAACACAGCAAGTAGAAAAGGACGGGAAGGATAAGACAGTGCTCCTAACGCAGGAACTCTAAACTACTGAGCAACAAAAATGATTAATTTCCGTATTTTATACAAATAATATTTTGAAAAATTATTTTTTTTTAATAATTGAATTTATGACGCAAGTCACTATTAATTATTAGATTTATTTTATTAACTTATAAGTATATTTTAATGTTGTACGATCGAAAATAAGACATTGGGTTCATACTCTTCCTTAATTTCAGTTCTACTTTTTAAACTAGTCATTTTTCACTTATTGAGTACAAGTGCCAATCGAATTCACTATTTTAATAGTAAAATAGCTTTCGCTAATTTAAATATTAAATTTTGCACTAATTTAGATTTAGAGAGTACAAAACAATATTTTCCGTGCGGTAACTTTTTAATAGCGGGATATTTCTCGAACTACCATGCCATAGCAAAAAAATTCTAACAAATTTTAACAAATTCTCACGGCACTATTCACCCTCGTCAGCTTTTGCGAAGTCATCGAGTTAGTTCTCTCACCACTTTTTCGAATCTATTTGTATGACGAGTGTTTCTAATTTCAAAGAGTTCCGTTCCTCGTTATGAAATTCCATTGAAAACTCGCGACTGCCGCGCGTAATGAACACTTTCCGGGAACCTAGAATTCGTTTCTTTTGCTCTTTTTGAAAATATTATGAATTTGTGCTATATTTAAATTAATAATATTTAACAAACACCGGACTTTGTAAGTTAGTTTTGGCATTTGATTTTTGAAAAAGAAGTGGAATCTGTTATGCTGTTCTCATGGCTAATAAATTTAATTCGAATGAATCTTTATGGTAAGGACAAATCACTTTATTTAACCCATTAACGCTGCTGGATTTTGTATCGAAACATTTTTTGTTAAACAAAATTGGTACACAAAAGTGCGCAAACATATTGAACTTTTGAAAAATGGAAAACAACTACTTTCAAATCCAAGTTGGATGGCTCAAAATAGCGAATTTAAAAAAAAAAAGAAATTGTTATTTCTACCCTCAAGTGACAGGAATGATATTAACTAATACCCAAATAACCTATATATATTTTTCATGGGTTTTTGGCTTGATTATTACATATCTAGCCAAAAAATTTCAACATTAATTTGTTTAAACTATTTGTTTAAACAAACTATTCCAAAGAATTAGATTGTTCACAAGATGCATATGCTTTTCATGGTTTTTGGGTCAACTGAGTACGAATCTGGCGTCAGAGTCGCAAAATCAATGTGTTAAAACAATTTTTTAAACAACTTTGAACAAATTGTTGCAATATTCCCTTCTGCCAGCCGCCGTATTTGACGTTTACCAACTGTCACCGCGTGGAGGTCGAAGGACAGACAGTGTTTTTTCATTTTGATTTTTTTGTAGCCCTTTTTTATTTTATTTTTTCGTATTTTTTTTATTTTTTTTTATTTCGTATTCTTTAGAAATGTTCTGAAAAATCTTTTACCTCTTTTTGCATACTTTCTGAGACTAGAATAAACTCTTAGCACTCTTTAGGTGATTCTAATGCATAAAGAACATTTGGGTTGTTTCGCTACTCTTTGCGATTCATGCGATTTTTTACGATTTACATTTGCTTTATTCCAATAATTAAACCAATTTTTTTAAACAAAAAAGAAATACGAAAAAAGAAAATAAAAAAGACTGAAAAAATCAAAACGAAAAAAAACTGTCTATCCTTCGACGTCCAAGCGGTGACAATTGGTAAAGGCAAACACAAAAATTAACAAAAGCATATGCATCTTGCAAAAACTTCAATATTGCAACAATTTGTTAAGAAAATGTTTAAAAAATTACTTAAACACATTGATTTTAAAAATTTGACGTCCATTTTTTCCATTTACTGACTATTTTCCGCAAGTTCAATATGTTTGTGCACTTTTTTGCACCAATTTGCACTAATAGATTCTCGAGATTACTTTTTTTTTAAGTTTTCACAGTGTTGGCTCAGAATTTATTGTTTGGAAAAATTTTTAACTTGTGCTCTGTTTATATCCAGGATAGTTATCTTGAGAGGTAAAAAAATCTTTTGCTTAAATTATAACTCCTCAAATTGTTTTTAAAAAGTTACTATTTTTAAGAGGAAATCGTTTAGACACTCAATTAATCAATAAACAATCATCAAGGTGAACTATTGTAATAATGTTATTGAAAATTTTTTCGAAATTATATTTAGCAATAATAACATAATTATTTAACAATAATATCTTTTTTCAAGTTTTTGATAACAATTGATAAAAATAATGACCCTCAATAACCAGAATTGAGTTAAATTTTGTTTTATTAATCCTGGAGTCATAATTAAAATTTTTACTCTCGTGATATTTTATCGTACGACGAGCCATTATTTATTCACGGCCTCATAAAAAATGTTTTTTTTTTATAAATAAGCGTTCCTCTAAAAGTCGCAAATTTGAAGTTATTATCTATTACCTTTTTTTATATCCTTAATTTTACGTAAACAAGATAATTATCTTAGGCAGAATTTTCGATAGATGAACCTTATTGTTTATAATAATTCTTATTAACAAAAACGCTTAAATAAAAAAATGCGGCTCTTAGGAGAAAATATCACTAGTTTTAAAAGTTATACTTTGCATCATAGATTGTTAAAAAAAAATTTGAAATCAATTTTCTCAAATGAGCGTTTTTGTTAATAACAATATTTATAAGCAATAAGGCACAGATATAAAAAATGTTACCCAAGATAATTATATTTATTGAAGTAAAATTAAAAATATAGAAAAGAGGCATCGCTAATAAATTGAAAATTTTGGCTTATAAGGAAGCATATATTTATAAATAATTCATTGTTTATAAGGGCATTAATAAATAATGGCTCATCGTATGAGAAAATAGCATGAAAGACAAAAGTTTTATTTTTTGCAACAGATTAATAAAAAAATGAGAAAACATCGGTTTTCTTAACTGAGCGTTTTTGTTAATAATAATAATTATAAATAATAAGGGACAGGTATCGAAAATTCTACTTGACATTATAATATTTTTACAGCAAAATGATCGATATAAAAAAGGTAATCGCTAATATTTTAAAAATTGTGGCTTTTAAGTGTTTGCGTGTTTATGAAGCATACATTGTTTATAAATCCATTCTAAAATAATGGCTCATCGTATGAGAAAATAGTTAGAAACAATAAGGCACAGATATCGAAAATTCTACCCACGATAATCATGTTTCTTACAGTAAAATTAAAAATATAGAAAATAGTAATCGCTAATAAATTGAAAATTATGGCTTTTAAGGGAGCGTATATTTATAAAAAATATATTGTTTATAAAGCCATTCATTATTAATGGCTAATCACATGAGAAAATGTCACAAGGATGAGAAATTTTATATTCTGCTATATATTAGGACAAAAACTAAGAAAAAATTGATTATCCTAATTCAGATATTTTTTTAATAACCATAGTTATAAACAATGAATTGCAGGTATCGAAAACGCTACCCAAGATAATCATATATCAACGGTAAAATGAACGACAAAAAATAGATAATTTGCAATAACTTCAAAACTGTGGCTTCTAAGGAAGCGTATATTTATTAAAAATTCATTGTTCATAAGGAAGTAATAAATAATTGCTCATCAAGCGCGAGAATATCATAAGAGTGAAAAGTTTTATTTTGTGAAATAGATTATTTAAAAAAATTAAGCAAAAATCGATTTTCTGAACTCAGAATTTTTTTAGTGACAATAGTTATAAACAATAAGGTGCAGGTATCGAAAATGCTACAGAAAATAGTCATATTAGTACGAAAAAATGTACCATGTAGAAAAAGGTAATAGCTTATAATTTTAAAATTGTGGCTTTTGGGAGAACACATATTTACAAAAAATACATTATATATAAGGCAGTGAATAAATAATAGCTGACCGTGCGAGAAAATATGACGAGAGTAAAAAGTTTACTCATGTGTCAAGGATTAATTAAACAAATAAGTCAATTATTTTTATTAAGTTTCAATATTGATATTAATTGTTATAAACATTTCAAAATAAATTAAGAATAATCAATTATTTTATTAATGAAAGATAAAGTTTTCGCAAAAATTTGAAGCAATATTATGACACTGATTGATCTAGATGATTTCCTATTAAAAATTAAGAGTTCAAACCATTTCCTCCTAAAAACAGCAACTTTTTAAAATTTAAGAAGGGAAGTTATAATTTGATCGGAAGATGTTTTTTACCGTTCAAGAGATCTATCTTCGTCATATGGGAATTTTGTTAAAAAATTATTTTTTTATAAGGCAATTGAATAACTAATCAATTTGTTTAAACAAAAATTGACATAAATTCCAAAAATCTATTCATTGCTTTGTAATAGGGGACCTTTTTTGATCCTTTGAAAACATTTTTTTTTAAGAATTTTTAAAAGTAAAATTATTTCTGTTGTTGGAGATTCTGAAAAGATCGTAATCCTAATATACTTTCTGGTGATAAGATTAAATAATAATTTATGAATTTATTTTGTTGATTAATAATTGAAAAATACGAATTTGTAAAATAATTAGTTTTTGCAAAAAAAAGTGATAATTTACGAAAAAATTGAAATTTCTACTAAGCAAGATGACTAACAAAAAAGAAAAATTTAAATCAAATACTGGAATTTTCAACAAAAAAGATAATTTTTCAACTAAATGCCTTAATTGAACCCAAAAATTAAACATCAACCAAAAGCAGTTAAATTATGAACCATATAAGTTTATCTTTAAACCAAATAAAATTTTCAATGCAAAAGACCAACTTTTCTGTTTAATTCTTAAATAAAGAAATTAAATTTTGCACTCAATAGTTAACCATAAAAATATTTAAATCCTACAAAATTTAATTTTTAACCGTTTGGTCGAACTTTCATAAAAAAAAGATTGAACATCAACAAAAAAGTAATAGACGAATTTTTTATAAGACAGATGAATTTCTAATCAAAGAAGACGAATTTTTTTATAAAAAAGACAAATTTTCAACTAAAAAGTTATTTGTTATTAAGAAGAATGCTTTTGAAATTAAAAAAAATAAAATTTAAGCAAAAAAGTTCAATTTTTAATCAAATGGTTTTACATACAAATAAAAAGACGAATATCTTTTAAGACAATTAAATTTTTTATCAAAAAAGATTAAATTTCAGTTTAAAAGGATGAATTTTCAATAGAAAAATTTAATTTTTCAACAACCAAGTAGAAGTTTGCAAAAAAAAACTCTTTTATTGAAAAATTAAAATATGTAATTGAGAATTCCTGAATTTGGTTAAAAATTTATCTTTTAACTTAGAATATTAATTTTGTTGCTGACTAATTTATGTTTTTTAATTATTATTTATTTTATTTATTACAAATTCAATTATATGGTTTAAAACCCATTATTTTTCTAAAAATTCATGTTAAAGTTAAAATCTCAATCTTCGAGGTTAAAAAATCCTTTCTTTAATTAAAAATAGAGTATTTTTAAATGAAAATTATTTCTTGTGACAGAATAATTAAACTACTCCCACATGTATAAAATTTTTTATCAAATTGTGTTTTTATTGAAAATTTATTTTTATAAATAAAAAATTCGTTCTTTGGAGTAAGAAAGTTTTTTATGCTTTTAAGAATTTAAATTATATGAGGCATATTTCATGAAAGAAAGATCATGATTTTTTGTGATAAAAGTTTAGTCGCAAATTCAACTGGTTTGTTGGTTTGTTGAAAATCCGTCCTTTTTAGAAAATTCGTCCTTTCAATTGGAGAATCGTCTTTTTTGTGTAATAATTCAAGTACTTGGTGAAAAATTAATTTTTTTCAATTCAACTATTTTATTAAAAAGTTATACTTTTCGATTAAAATTTCATCTTTTTTATAGAAAAATCAGCTGTCTTAAAATATTTTCGTTCTTTTGTTTTGTAGATAAATCCATTTAATTTACGATTTAAGTTTTTTTTTGTTGAATTTCATTTATTTTGTTTAGTTCAAAAAATCTACTTTTTTAATAAGAACTTGAACTTTTTATTTAAAAATCTGTTTTTTTTTGCAAAAAATTCGTCTTTCTGGACTAAAAATTTATATGTCTCATAAAAAGTTCATATTTTGCAGCTTTAAAATAAAAATATTTGTTTAAAAATTCAGCTTCTTTTGTTTAGAGTTTAATATTATTTATTTAACTGACCTATAAAAAATTCGTTATTCTGTTTAGATGAAAAATCTTTGCGGTTTATAGTTTGACTGTTCTTGGTTAAAGTTTAATTTTTTTGGGTGAAATTTTACGTTTTATTTGAAATATTATCTTTGTTGATTTTAAAGTCAAGTAGTTGATTGAAAATTTACCTATATTGTTAAAAAATTAACTTTTTGTTAGTAATCTTTCTTACTAGAAAATTTAAGCTTTTTGTAAATAATTCCATTTTTTACAGAAAATTCCTACTTTCAGATTAAATGAACCCCTTTTTTTATACAAAATTTTTTAGCTGATAATCTTATAAACAACTCATCATTTAAATTTAAAGATAAAATATTTGGTTAAAAACTTAACTATTTTTATACAAATTTTTTTTAATTTGACCAGCACTAGTTGTAAAATGATTTTTTTTATTTCAGTATTTAAATATTTTCTTAAAAATGCAATATAATTCCATAAGAAGACCTGAATTTTGAATATTAAACTTATTCTTTTACTACTACTATTTTTTGTTTCAAAATTTGGCCATCTGATTAGGAATTTATCTGTGTTGATTGAAAATGCAACTTTTGTAAAGAAAAGTTGAATAATTTTTTAAGAGTTCAATTATTTTGTTAAAAATTCATTTAATTTGTTAAAAAATCTATTATTTGTTTAACAACGTATGTTCAAGGTTGTCTCTTTTATGCTAAGCTCCAACTAATTGATTGAAAATTTACCATATTTCATATAAAATTATTCCATTAGGATTTAAACTTCCTTTTTTATAGAAAAGTTTTAGGTTAAAAATGTATCTTTCTTGCTTAAAAAATTAACTGTCTAATTGAAATTGCTTCTTTTCTATTTAATGATAAAATTATTCGGTTAAAGATTACAATCTGTCTTTTTATATGGGAAGTTCGTTCTTTTGGATTAAAAATTCATGCATTCTGGTAGAAAAGTTCTTGGTTGAAAATTCAATTGGCTTAAAAACATTCCTCTTTTTAAAAAATTCAACTGTTCTTAATTTAAATTTAATTTTGTTGTGAATTTGACAATTTGGTTGAAGAATTATCTTTCTAGATTGAGGGGACAGCTATTTGGTAAAAAATTTAATCATTTTGTTGAAAATTCAACTATTTTGTTAAAAGATCTTTTTTTAAGTCAAAAATTAAATTTTATGGTAAAAAATCAGTCATTTTTATCGAAAATTTGTCCTTTCAGATTTAAAATTTATCTTTAAAAAAAGTTTTTAACTGACAATTCAGCTGAGTCGAATAAAGGTACAACTATTTGCATAAAAACTTTAACACATTTTCGGTGGACTTCAAACCTTATTTTATATAATTCGACTATTTGGTTACCAATTCATGATTGCTGGTTAAGAAATTAAATTATCTTGTAAAAAATTCATATTTTTGGTAGAAAAAAGAGAAAAATAACTATGTGGAAAAAAATTTCTTTATTAAAAATTGAATAGTTTATAAACAATTTATCTCTTCGTTTAAATATAAAAATATTTATTAAAAAAATTTTCTTTGGTTGGAAATTTCTCTTTTTGTTTAAAAACAATTATTTCTTTAAAAAAAAAATTATTTTATTGATCCGTTATCATCTTTAGTCAAAAATTTCAATTATTGGTTGAAAATCTGTCTCTTTTCATAGAAAATTCGTATTTTTGGATTATTACTTTAACCTTTTTTTATTAAAAAGGTTTTGGTTAAAAATTGATCTGAATTGGTTGAAAAATTCAACACTTCATTACAAAATTATTTCTGGCTTGAAGGAGAAAAAAATTAAGTTTCAAATTAAACTATTTTTAGTTGGATTTTAATTGTGTTTTCTTGAAAATTCAAGTATAAAATTGAAAATACATTTTTCATATTTAAGAATTCAATTACTATGTTTTCTTTTTAACAAAATATAAAAATATTAAATATTGTTGCGAAAAACGCAATATCTGGTATTATAAAGCACGATTTTTGATAATTGACTCTGCATGTGAATGATTTGTGTTTCGTGAGATGTGAACTAGAGGCTTTCAAGGAAACCCTCATTATCGGAATATAAGCATATCGTCCTTAGAGTAAACTTGTTGAAGAGGAAGATTAAATGGGCAGGGATTTCGAGGAGCAACGCATAAGTTTCCTAGCGAAAATGGGATAAAGAGAGAACTTTAGATTTGTATGAGGCGATTCATTAGTTTATTTTTAATACGCTAATTATATTATTATTTTGCATCAAAATTTATTAATTTTATTTTTAAAAATCGGCCCGCTGCGCGCGCACATTCTTGTAGCGCGCGTCACGTGCGGCTACCGTGTTTGGGCGCACCTATGGCGCGCGTTACTTTAATCTCGCGCTTCGCGCTCGATTAAAGGATGCTTCGCAATTCGCGTTTGGAAATTTATTCTTTGCATATTATAAATTTTCTACTTAATTAAGTATAGTTAAAGATTAAGTTTCTCAAAGGTCTTTAGGCTTTGAGGTACACATGCTCATCGTCAGACTCGCGCTGCGCGCTCGATTTTCGACAATTTTTTTTTAATTATTATTTTTCCAGAACCATCTCAAAATAAATAAATAACTACAATACTTTTTAGTTAAATTTTTCTATCTCGCGTTGTTACGTCTTTGGCTTAATATTGGATTTTCTGTTTTCTGCATGGTACTTACGATAAATAAAAACGAAATTAAAAGTCCTGTTATAAAAAGGTTTATACATTTTGTAGCATTTTTTAAAAGCAATTATAATAGTTTCTCAATCATAAATGATTAGAATGTAATAAATTATTACAAACTCGTATCTCTTTTTTGGGCGTAAAAGCAATTTTTATTTTATATTTTTAATGTCATTTTTATGACTACAACTAAAACTAATTCTCCCATCAAATAGTAAGTTATAAAAAATTTTTAGATATGTTTCATGTGCACAACTTTTGGTTAAATAATTTTTGTTCTTAACTTCTGTCGTTTTTCCACACATTTTTTTTCGTTTTCGATGTTACTTTTCACGAATAAAACAAAAAGTACGCGTTCAGTCAAGAAGTGATTATTAACGAATTTTTGTAGGTCTTTTTTGGGATCAAAATTTTTTTAATTCCTTTTTTTTCGTATTCTGCATAGTTTGACCACAAAATTAAATTTTTGATTTTTCATTATTTTTTATGCAATCACAATTTGAATTTTAAATTTTTTTAATAAAATCAAAATTTCGTTATAGTAATATTGTAGGGCTTTCAAATAGAAATGTTTTTTTCTTCTTAACTTTTTTCATAAAGTGCGTTGTTCAGCTTAAAGTTTTGATTTTCGATTAATTTTCAAAAATTTTGAAAATGCCATAACTCCAAAAATATTCTTTTTATCGAAAAAAGCTATCAGCATAAATTGTCCCTTTTTTTAATATTATAAATATCTGTTCATAGGATTCTCAAATTCAGAAAAAAGTGGTCGAAAAAATTTTTTAAATGCGCTCACTTTTTTAATTTTTATCTAAAATGGCTGGTTAACGAACTCATCTTTTCTTTTATGATCCGCGAAAATTGTGCTCAATATCGATTTGATCGGTTTATTTTTTCGAGAGTTATCGTGTTTACGGACAGACGGACTGACAGACAGACGCCATCGTGAAAACTTGCTTTTCGGATTCAGAAGGCGTGGAAACGTGGAGATCCTCTGAAAAACTGTGGTGTCAAATTTTCGACAATTCTAATACTTTCTCAAGCATAAATGATCATAATGTAAAAAAAATTATTTTCAAAAAAAAATTTCAAGTTGATCTATAATTAAGGGAGGTCCAAAAAACGCATTTTGAGCTGAAGGGCAAGTCATCCACACAATTTTTTCCATTTCTGAAGGAAATATATCCACAATTTTTAGTTCTAAAATTTCAAATATAAACACTGGGCACTTCAAAATCCCATTTCATTAACGTCGAAAAAATTGAACTTATGACCCAAAAATCTAAATTTTTACATTTATTGTTAGTTTTGAGCCATTTCTGTAAATAATCGCACTTTGTGATTGAAATGTAATAGTTTCTCACTGTTTAGAATAGTAAAATTTAATACAAATATTATGTCATTATTTATACAATTAGTTATTGTTTATTTGCAAAATTTTTATAAATAAAGTCAGATATATCCAATTTTTTCTTAGATTGGTATACTATACTACTTTTTGTTGAATAATTGCCAATTTTTTATACATTTCTTCTAATTTTTCACGAATCTCTATTTCGTTTAAACAATTTTTATTTGTTTATTATTATCATTTTTATAAATTTTATTTTTCCAAAAATATTTTTAAAATAGTATTTTTTTAATAAAACATAATATTGAATGATTTCGAGTAATAGTTAATTCTACCAAAAGCTTTATGTTACTGTTTATATATATTATTTCCTTGGAATAAGGCATGGGTGGTTTACTTCTTTTTTGGCGCAATATTGAATAAATGATGCAAATCATAATGAAATTTAAATTATAAAAGTGTATCATGGCATTCTATATATTTTTACAATCTTTGTCATAATTATATTCCAAAAAGGTACATTTACTAATGAAAATTATGTTTGGAGTTTCAAAATTTTCTTTGAACAAAGTGCTATATTTTAGTTCATTTATAATACCTAAAATAATTAAGAAATTACTTTAGTTAAATTTGTGCCGCTACTACAATTTATTAATAATAAATTCAATAAAAAACATAAGAAAAGCCAATTTTTAAATGTTTTTAGTAAAAAAACACTGCTGAAAGAGGTGCTAAATTAATATCAGAAAACAGAAAACAGTTTTCAGATATCAGATAGAAAACATTGTCTTTGGTCAAAAATAATTTTTTTCCCAGCATTGTAATTATACATATAAAATGGATTTAGATGATATTTCATTATAGAATTTAAAAGTCTTTTTATTAATATAAATTTGACAAACTGAAAAAAAATTAATATATGTTTACAAAAATTTAACAGAATTTACTACTCCTCAAAATCATTTAATATTATGTTTAATTCAGGAAACACAATTTTTAAAATAGTTCTTTACACAAATTATATTTCTTTAAAAAAGTTAGAAAATGGTTCATTTATTTTTTCAGCACACTGTACGTTCAGAAAAATAATTCAATCTATTGTATTTTATTTCATTTTTTTAAGTTGGAAAGAAGCTGCTGAGAAAAAAAAATTGTTTCAACAAATACAGATAAAAATTCTGTAATTATTCAACAAAATGATACATAGGATACCAATTTGAGAAAAAATTGGACATCTCTGATTTCATTTTGAGAAATTTTGTAAATAAATAATAATAAATTTTTTAAATAATTACATAATGTTTTTGAAGCAGCATTCATTTAAAGAATTAAGCATTGTTTAGAAAATCATGAAAAAGATTCAAATCGTCCATTAGTAAGTATTTGTATTTAAAAGACGACAGAAATTGCAAACAAATAATAATAAAAAAATAAGCCGGAAAATTGCGGAGAGTTTGTTTGAAAGCCCTCATTTCTGTTGCATTTTTTTAACTTTTGCAATAAATGTTGTGTTGTTATTTGAAAAAGCATGTGCTTCAAATTCTGTTCAGTGTTAACAAACATCTTTTGTTGTCTTTTCTTATTCCAATAGAACTGCTTGTGGACAAAAAGTATTTTTATTTTTACTGAGATGTTTTCACTAATAAATTTAGAATTTTGCGCAGTGGAAGCGTTTTGGGCCAATAACCTGTTGTGGGTATAGGTTTCTCATCATTGATAACTCAGAAATATATTCAACTCATTATATCCACTCTGTGGAAATTACACAAGTATCTTAATACTGGTAATGAGCAAATACACCGAAAGTGTTTTCATTCCCCTCTCCTTACAGTGCTGTGTAGCACGGTAGTGGGGGGACATCTCTAGACCAAGGAGAATGGAAGAACGGAGAACTAGACGAGCTAGACTGATCGTTGTACTCTCGCCGTTCTACAGTCGAAATTGCATCTCTCTCTTTCCTATTACCTTACCGTTTATTTATCTTCTGTTAGCAGACGAACCATTTTAGTAAACAATAATTAAAGATTAATATTCATAAGCTCGCCTGCCAAATACTGATGTGATTCAAAAGACAAAGGTTTTGTGAATATATCACCAATTTGGTCTTTGGATCCTATCCATTTGATAATTACACTCAACTTCCAGCTAAGTGAAAGCTTAGTTATGTCAGAGATCAGATATATCAAAACGGACTGTCCATTTACGTCACATATTATATCCCCTCCACTTAGCGGCACGTGACACAGATACAGGCGGCACACGTATAAATTGCACTCGTTCTTCTCCACCCCAATAGACATTGCTGGGGATAAGGGGAATTTAAAGTAATGGAAATGTTTTCATTTCAAAGGCTTTGACTTAAATGGAAGTTGAGTGTATATGTTTTCTTTTGAGACATTATTTTATGTAGTCCTCTTTGACTTCGGCCATGTGCCTTAGCTTATCACCTCCACCAGCCTCTGCACAACTCGCCGCGGCTATATTATTATGGGGTGAAATGAATTATTTAAAATAAGTTTCAGAGAAATCCTCATTGCCATCATCTCGTGACTCGCCTCGCTCATAGCAACGAATTTAGTTTGGCACGTCGATAGCACTACATACGGTTGCCTATGAGTTCTCAATGTTATCGCATCACCGAACAATTTAATAACAAAGCCGCAGGTAGTTAATGAACCCTTGCAATCAGCAAAGCTTGCATCTGAGTAAGCTTATATTAAATTTGTGATACATTAATGCTAATCTACAACGCATAGTATATCTTATCATCAACCTAACTTTCAATTTTTTCTAAACTGTCTTTCACAATATGAGAAAGTCATTTATATGATTCTAATTTTTCATCTTTATTTTCTATTCTGCCATTTGCTTGTATCTCATCAAGGTTTGGCATTTTAGTCTAAACATTTTTTCGTGGTCTACTACTTTTACGTTTGTTTTCTCTCTCTGGTTTCAAAAACACATCTAATGAATTCTCATCTGCAAGTTTTTTATCGGAGTAATCATGCTATTTGATTTATGGAGGGTGCGATTATAAGCATACATTGCTGCATTTAAAGGTAAATCCCATAGGTTTTCCGATAATTTCGCAACATGTATGTACGTTTTAACTTTATTTTGGATGTTTGATTAAAACCTTCAGCTTTCCATTATGTTTAGGCGTATCAGTACGGGCTAATTGTAATTCCCCACCTAATCGCTTTAGAACTTCACCACTATATCCACCTGTAAATTCAGTGCCCTGATCTGAATGCAATAGCAAACCTTCGCATCAACACTTAATAAATTTCAGGCACTTCTCACCGGTGAGAAAGTGGAATTATTGGCCACATGGAATCCGAATTTATAACTTGCAAAGACTCGATACCTCGTCTTCGGGTTGATTTAAATGGAAATTTATTAATTTTTAAGATCATTCACACGTCGCTATAAAAATGGATTCATTAAATATCGCTCGCTTAACAGTTCATTTTCAGGAAACTGATGCATCACCAAATCTCACGTACAGGAGCAATGCTTTATTATTTTCACTAAACTTGTTATAAGTTTTAGAGAATAGTGACTCTATCTCTGTTAAATCTACTACTGATAACTCTTCTACATTATCAAAATACAGTTTCAAAATTAGAGTGTTCATGAGCAACTTTATCTTTTTCAATTATTTTTTTATTTCCAAGGTTTCATTTCTCAGAATCAACCATCTTTTTAACTTTTTCTATGTGTTCTTCTAATTTCTGTAGTGTATCGCCTTCTATTTTCGCTGTCTCGTCATTATTGAACTGATTTTTAAACGTTCCTAATCCTAAACTTTCCTGTAATTTTTCTTTCACGGCAACACAACGTGCTGTGTATTTTCTTATCTCTTCATTTTATTCTGCTAAACTAGCTATAACACGCCTATTTATGACTGTTGATAAGTTCTCGCCTGTCAAATCAGATTTATTAATTTCTCAATTATTTGCCCAGTATGGTTTCTCATACACACTGGGAATAAATCATTCTTTTGATACTGGATTAAAAATATAAATTTTATGATCGTCTAAACAGATAATGATTAATAACATTGACCAGCTTTACCAACATTACCATTTGAAATTTTAACTGTTGATACCAGCAAATCTGCGTCATGATAACAACTTCTCTAAAAGAGCCTATTTACAAATTACTTGATCTATTCGGAAAATCTTATCATTTTCTAATCTAATTTCTATTTTCCCGGCTCCCTCCGTTTTTATGTCGGCTTACCCATGCCTATTAGCGCATTAAATTACTGCTCGATCAGGCTTATATAAAGCTTTAAAAACTCTTTTAGAGAGAGCCAGGTGCTCAGTTGCACCTACGCATTCACTTTTTACATTATAAATTATGTATCATTATCCCTCTTTCGTTTTTAAAACCGTTTAGTAGAATCAAATCTACCTCTAGAAGAATGATTAAATCTACAATGACCTCGGGAAAGTTCATTTTGGTTAACCCTTCTCTCTGATACGCTCGCACCCGAACACTCAGCGGCCTTGTGTGTCGTGAACTCTAAACAATTGTAACATTGAATTAGCCCCAACCTTTTCGTTGACAATTTGCACCAATGTGTCCAAACTCCTGGCATTTGTTGTTGCTTTATTCTGCAAAACTATGAGCTTTAACTAATCATACGTGAGACTTTTCTCGTTTGTACCCCGTTTTACAAAATCAATGACTTCGATTTGTGGTACCGAAATCATTACCGCAATGTAATAGGCATCTCTTTTTTCTTTTTCCAAATGAGGAGTCGCACTCGGAGAATTTTCTTAATTCCTTACTACAACACCAAAATTTTCACAAAATTGTGTCGCGCTTGTCTTTCCTATAATGTATTTCATATTATAGATTTGTTACCTTACCGAATGAGAAGTCAAATTGACTTTTGACCTTTTCAATTCTTTTAATTTATTTCAAATTAATGCTAATCAATATTGGTAATGCTGGTAATGCTGTTCAATGTTATTAAACATTATATCACGGACTTTAAATTTTTGATCGTCAATTTGTTTCTCATTATGTTCACTAGTTTCGTATGATTTATCAATAACATGTAACAAATCCGAGACCCTAAGTTCCTATGACAGATAATCTAAAAAATGTTTAAATGTCATGTTATTATTCAGGTTATAATCTCGTTGTATACGGCTTCCTTTGTTAATTATTTGTAATTTAAGTGTTCCTTTAATCTGATTGTTTGAAGAATTGCTTTGGTCAATATATCTAGGACTTGAATTCTTACCTTTAAGATCATTTAAGCATGCAACCTTTTTACGAACTTCATCAGAAATCTTAGTTTTCAGCTCAAGTTTTTCTTTCGATACTACATCATTCATTAAATTCTAATCTAAATCTATCCCTTGCCTAACTTCATCTTTTTCTATATCATTAGTGTCTACAAACGTATCAAAAACTGAATTTATTCGATAAATTTGTTTACCCCACTGTTGAATTTGAATTTTAAAGTGCTCTTGTAACTCATCCACTTTTTTCACCTCTTCTAATCTTTTTTTGTCACAAAGTTTTCTCTTTTCTGTACCATTACACTCATCTTTTTTAGGACTTAAGAAAACTGTTCCATTATGCGAGTAGCAGCAGATGTGAACTGTGTCATAGAATTAATAAGTTCTGACATTTTACCGTTTTTATCAAGCAATTTATAATCAGTTGAAACAAAATATTTGGGGTCGATTTCAACTTTTAAATCATTTATAATTTTAAGAAGGGTGGTATGAGTATCAACTGTTCGAGTGTCTAAGTAAATTTCGCTCACCCTACTATTCATAGTACCTTTCGCTCCTCTGTTGCCTACCTCACCTGTTGGTTTGACTCGCCTCTCGCCACTGGTACTCACCCCGTTTATTTGTTGTTCCATCATATCATTCGCACCTTTTGACTTATCATTCGAACAGTCCATTGAGTGGCTTTCCGTCCTTGGCATGTTTGCAGTATGACCATCCAAGATTTGTGTTTCGACCCATTCGATAACTTTGGTCTACTGGTCATAAGGCAACATTCGTGTGTCTCTGTAAGATTGTAATTTCTTATAATTCTGTTTCATTCTAAATTAAAGCTAACAAAATTAAATGAACATGAAAGCCAAAGAATTTATCTCTCAACGAACTTGCCGAACAACAACTCACCCTAGTCTATCAAGTTACTTATTACTAAACAACACAATACACATAACTCAACTGTCCACTCAAACTCTTCCACTTGAATAATTAAAAAAAAATTTAATACATTTTTTTTAATATCAGAGACATAAGATAAAATCATAAAAGATAAATAAAATTATATGTGTGTTAGCCCACATATGCAGCTATGCTGTCTCTACTATATGTATACATTTTCACCTTACTCATTGTTACACACACCTCTTTTCACTTTTCTCACCTATTCACAATTTTAATTATCTCATTTTTTATAACCTGTATTTCTGCTCTCAGGTATGATGTAGAATGCCTCATTTTCTACCTTAATTAAAAGTTGTTCTCCTTTATGATACTTGTCTAACCCAAAGGATTTCATCAAATACTTCCACAAGTTTTCTAACGACTTGTCAGCTGCAAAGCATTTATTTTTATTTTTTTTATATTTTATATTTTATATTTATATTTATTTTTTATTCATATTGCGATGACAACATTTTAATTTATTTTGAAATATTTATTTCCTATTTCATTTATATCAAAATATTGTGCACATAGTGAATTATTATATTAACTTGCAAATAGTTTAAAAATTAACTTTCTATCATTATTCACACCCTCTTCTACATAAAATAAAATTTATGTTAAATTTATATTAGCGTAGTCAGATCCAGGGTTGTCAGTGCACGTAAATAAACAGAAAAGAAATTTGGTAATACTGCCAAAACTATGGCTATTTGTACATACCATTTTTTTAGAGAAATTGAATCGCGTTTTCGTTTGTAAATCACTTTGACTTCTCAAGATATTTTTACTTGCTTAATTTGCTAAAAGCACTGCTTATGGACAAAAAGTAATTTTGTTTTCACTGAGATTTTTTTACTTATAAATTCAGAATTTCGCGCAGTGGAAGCGTGCTGGGCCCATAACCTGTTGTCGGTATGGATTCTAATGAATGATAACTCAGAAATATATTCAACTCACTATGTTTTCTGAAAATTATACAAGGATCTCAATACTGACAACGCGCCAGTCTTTATTCGTCAAAATACTCTTTTTTTAAATATCGAAGATTATTTTATATTTAAGATTTTAGAATTAATGTTTCGTTCAAAAAAATTTTTTTTTTCTTATTTACCCTATAGTTATGGATTTTTTATATACAAAATTTTTTCATGCAGCTTATGAAATCATAGGCGTCACAGGCTTTCGCTTATTATCCTATTTTACCCTTTTTCAAAGAATTTATGTTTTTCTACTTGCCTCAAAAAAAATTCCTCTTTTTTCGCTTTTTCGCTTAAATCAGAATTTATCGGCTTTAGTTGAAAATGCAAGTGTTTTATGAAAAGTTCATTGTTTCGATAATAAATTCATCTTTTTATCATGAAAATTCATCTCTTGGTATAAAAAGTCATATATCTATTTAAAAAGTAATCTCTTATTATAACTTTGTTATTTCCACACAGAAAAACCTCTTTTGGTCATACGGTCATACAAAAAAAGAGATTTGTTGTTGACAATTATTTAATAAAACCCTCTTTACGTACGTTTCGACCCCAATGTGGGTCTTCTTCATAGTAAAAACATCCTATGTCAAAATATAAATAGATAAGAAAATGTGCAGAAAGTATAAGTGTCGAAGAAATTATAGTAATTTACCTGATAATATTGTGTTAAGTAATTAAAAAATATATACAAAACTGAAACCTAAAAAAAATTGGGGAGGTTTCAATATATAATTAGTAGATTACACATTTAATAACAAGAAAAGGCGACTTTTGTCGGACAGACAAATGTATACTATATAATATTTAGATTTAAGACAGTTTTACAATATGTGATAAGAAAGGCTGATACTAAACTGAAATCCCTAGTAAAGAAAGCGCGCCAAAGCGTATTAATGTACTTATTTATAAAAATTGATTCAATTATTCTTTGTTTATGAGTATTTTTCTCACGAGCTTAAATGGTTATATTTTTTAATTCAGAGTCAAAATTAGTGGTTCATTTGCCAGCAGTGTTGTGACAAACCTTTATTTTGGTTACCTAATTCACAATCCCTTTTGTGTTCAGTAATTCGAGTTTTGCGGAGACCGTAGCGTTAGGCAATAATGATGGTATTCCATTCAATGTCAATAAGATTTCGGTAAATAGTATAATTGCTAGTATTGCAAATTTTATTAAGAATGTAGAAAATGAGGAACTAAAATTCAATATTAGAAAAACTACAACTCAACTAATTTCAAATCATAATTTTTTAAAATAAATTTAAAAATACTAATAATTTTGAAAAACCTGTTGAAACCTTTCAAAACGAACATGATGATTTAGTTTTCTTAAGGGGTAACACCTATGTAAAAATTTGAAAAAATCAATTTTTTTTAGCTAAAATGGTAGAGAAACATCTCAAAAAGAACGTCCAGAAGTGATTTTTCGAAAAAAAAATTTTTCTCTGAGTTATGAGCATTAGACGTTATGTACCTCACTGCGCGGTCGGGCTCCCGCGGCGCGCTCTTCGCTCCGAAATGCTTACCGACCTCAGATATCCCTTTGCGACTATTTCCACTAGTAA